>JAWZYV010017728.1:0-32437 GCA_038373885.1 Cheiracanthium punctorium
TCATTGACCACAGACTTTCAATGAATTGAATGCATCCATACACCTTAATGTATTTAAAGTCATTTGGCTCACCCTGTAAATAAATTCCCAGTCGATTGCTGTCAAAAAAGATATTGAAAACCGTTAGATATTATAATATAGTTCTAAATACAAAAGTTCAAAATTCTACGGTTTAAAGTTTTAGAGTTATACAAAATACGAAATAATTTTTGGCGCCAAATTTGGCGATATTTCGGCGAAACTCGTCAATGTCGACGACATTTGGCGAGATATTAAGCATGGACCAACAATGACAGATTATCGCCAAATTTGGCGATATTTCGCCAAAACTCGCCAAGAACGATGACAAATGGCGATACTTTGGGCATGGACCAAATGACTGACTATCGCCAAATTTGGCGACATTTCGGCAAAACTCGCCAAACTCGCCACAGACGGCGAGATTTTGGGCATGTACCAAACAATGACTGTCTACAATTGTATTATATTGAAGATGTCCATAGACATTAAAGTACTGAAATTCTTTTCGGTGGTCCTGTAAATAAACTCTCCAGTAGATTTTAACCAAAAATCGAGATGCACAACTAGATGTTACAAAAATCTTATATATGAAATTTCATAATAGTTTTTGAGATTTGAGAGTTAATATGCACACACGTACACAAAAAAGTCGCCAAGCTTGGCGACTTTTGGCATAGTACTTGAGGGAGGCACGTGACCGTGGTCGGACCATTACCTAACTTATGTGGTAGGACGGTATTGTGCTTGAAATGGATGAATTTCCTAAAATTGCCATTGACCGTAATGTATTGGAAATCTTTTGAGTGTTCCTGTAGCAGAACTGTAAATGATAAAGACTTTTTTTTAATGGAGAAATTCATTTTCTAACTCTTTACAGCATATATCACTTCTGAGTCATTTGAAATAGCCCAATACCTCTAAAAAACGCTTTGATGAATTTCGGCCCATAGAGCGTAATGTATTTCGAATCTTTTAGGCGGTTCTGTAGATAAACTATCCAGTCGAATGGAACCGAAAGGGGAGGTGCACAACTAGATGTTACAACAATCCTAAATATAAAGTTTCAACATTCTACGCCTAAGAGTTTTTGAGATATGCGAGTTTAATGAATTTCGGCCCATTGAGCGTAATGTATTTCGAATGTTTTGGGCAGTCCTGTAGATAAACTATCCAATCGAATGGAACCAAAAGGGGAGGTGCACAACTAGATGTTACAACTATTCAAATTATGAAGTTTCGACATTCTACGCCTAATAGCTTTTGAGTTAGGCGAGTTTAATGATTTTCGGCCCATAGAGCGTAATGTATTTCGAATCTTTTGGGCGGTCCTGTACATAAACTATTCATTCGATCGCGACCAAAAGGGGAGGTGCACAACTAGATCATAGAACAATCCTAAATATCAAATCTCAACATTCTACGACCCATAGTTTTTGAGATATGCGAGTTACATACATACGTACGTACGTACGTACAGACGGCATGGAAAAACTGACCACAATAAACTCGCCGCTGGTCAAAATGAGTTGCAGACGCGTTTATAGGATCGTGCATGCTAGCCTACGATGAGATGCATCGAAAAAATTTTTTAAATTCAATTTAGAGGTAGTCAAAATCGTTTTTTTTTTGTCGAAATTTGGCCCCCAAAATTTTTCGGGATCACATTACTTCCTTATACTACGTACAAGGAAGTAATAACACTTTATTCACGGCTCGCAGCTCAATAGATCAAAAAAATCTGATGTGTCCAACACATGACTTCCTTGCACGTCTATTAGATCAAAAAAATCTGATGTGTCCAACACATGACTTCCTTGCACGTCCATTAGATCAAAAATATTTTCGACGCACTTCCTCTAAATTTATTTGTTTGAAAGAGATAAAATATCAATAATAGTAAGGTTTAGCGATTTCTGGCCAAATATTTCGATATCGCCAAGCTGACTTCAATTTGAAAGATTTCCTTCTGACACTTTATTTGGCGATATTTCACCAAAAGCCGACAAACTTGAGATAGCCAGCGAGATTTTGGGGATAGCCAAAGTAGTCATTGACCACAGACTTTCAATGAATTGAATGCATCTATACACCTCAATGTATTCAAAGTCATTTGGCTCACCATGTAAATAAATTCTCAGTCGATTGCTGTCAAAAAAGATATTGAAAACAGTTAGATATTACAATAGTTCTAAATACAAAGTTAAAAAATCTACGGGTTAAAGTTTTAGAGTTATACAAAATAGGAAATAATTTTTGGCGCCAAATTTGGCGATATTTCGGCGAAACTCGTCAATGTCGACGACATTTGGCGAGATTTTAAGCATACACCAAACAATGACAGATTATCGCCAAATTTGGCGATATTTCGCCAAAACTCGCCAAGAACGATGACAAATGGCGATACTTTGGGCATGGACCAAATGACTGACTATCGCCAAATTTGGCGATATTTCGCCAAAACTCGCCAAGGTCGAGGACAGACGGCGAGATTTTGGGCATGTACCAAATAATGATTGTCTACAGTTGTATTATAATGAAGATGTCCATAGACATTAAGGTACTGAAATTCTTTTCGGTGGTCCTATAAATAAACTCTCCAGTAGATTGGAACCAAAAATCGAGATGCACAACTAGATGTTACAACATTCTTATATATGAAATTTCATAATAGTTTTTGAGATTTGAGAGTTAAATATGCACACACGTACACCAAAAGTCGCCAAGCTTGGCGACTTTTGGCATAGTTCTTGAGGGAGGCACGTGACCGTGGTCGGACCATTACCTAACTTATGTGGTAGTACGGTATTGTGCTTGAAATGGATGAATGCCCCTAAAATTGCCATTGACCGTAATGTATTGGAAATCTTTTGAGTGTTCCTGTAGCAGAACTATAAATGATAAAGACACTTTTTTTAATGGAGAAATTCATTTTCTAACTCTTTACAGCATATATCACTTCTGAGTCGTTTGAAATAGCCCAATACATCTAAAAAACGCTTTGATGAATTTCGGCCCACAGAGCGTAATGTATTTCGAATCTTTTAGGCGGTTCTGTAGATAAACTATCCAGTCGAATGGAACCGAAAGGGGAGGTGCACAACTAGATGTTACAACAATCCTAAATATAAAGTTTCAACATTCTACGCCTAAGAGTTTTTGAGATATGCGAGTTTAATGAATTTCGGCCCATTGAGCGTAATGTATTTCGAATGTTTTGGGCGGTCCTGTAGATAAACTATCCAATCGAATGGAACCAAAAGGGGAGGTGCACAACTAGATGTTACAACTATTCAAATTATGAAGTTTCGACATTCTACGCCTAATAGCTTTTGAGTTAGGCGAGTTTAATGATTTTCGGCCCATAGAGCGTAATGTATTTCGAATCTTTTGGGCGGTCCTGTACATAAACTATTCATTCGATTGCGACCAAAAGGGGAGGTGCACAACTAGATCATAGAACAATCCTAAATATCAAATCTCAACATTCTACGACCCATAGTTTTTGAGATATGCGAGTTACATACATACGTACGTACGTACGTACAGACGGCATGGAAAAACTGACCACAATAAACTCGCCGCTGGTCAAAATGAGTTGCAGACGCGTTTATAGGATCGTGCATGCTAGCCTACGATGAGATGCATCGAAAAAATTTTTTAAATTCAATTTAGAGGTAGTCAAAATCGTTTTTTTTTGGTCGAAATTTGGCCCCCAAAATTTTTCGGGATCACATTACTTCCTTATACTACGTACAAGGAAGTAATAACACTTTATTCACGGCTCGCAGCTCAATAGATCAAAAAAATCTGATGTGTCCAACACATGACTTCCTTGCACGTCTATTAGATCAAAAAAATCTGATGTGTCCAACACATGACTTCCTTGCACGTCCAGTAGCGGATCCAGAAATTTTTTTTGGGAGGGGCTAAATTTTGAAAAAAGCTTATTTCACCCAATTAAAATGTACTATAAATCAAAATTTTAGTCTAAACCAATGTATTAGGCTTTTGGGAGGGGCTAAGTGATAAAATATGATCATTTTAGCTATCTAAAGTGTATAATAAAGCAGAATGTTATCCTTGAGCAATCTCTTTTGGGGGGGGCTGAAGCCCCCTAGCCCCTCCCCTGGATCCGCTACTGTGCACGTCCATTAGATCAAAAATATTTTCGACGCACTTCCTCTAAATTTATTTGTTTGAAAGAGATAAAATATCAATAATAGTAAGGTTTAGCGATTTCTGGCCAAATATTTCGATATCGCCAAGCTGACTTCAATTTGAAAGATTTCCTTCTGACACTTTAATTGGCGATATTTCACCAAAAGCCCACAAACTTGAGATAGCCAGCGAGATTTTGGGGATAGCCAAAGTAGTCATTGACCACAGACTTTCAATGAATTGAATGCATCTATACACCTCAATGTATTCAAAGTCATTTGGCTCACCATGTAAATAAATTCTCAGTCGATTGCTGTCAAAAAAGATATTGAAAACAGTTAGATATTACAATAGTTCTAAATACAAAGTTAAAAAATCTACGGGTTAAAGTTTTAGAGTTATACAAAATAGGAAATAATTTTTGGCGCCAAATTTGGCGATATTTCGGCGAAACTCGTCAATGTCGACGACATTTGGCGAGATTTTAAGCATACACCAAACAATGACAGATTATCGCCAAATTTGGCGATATTTCGCCAAAACTCGCCAAGAACGATGACAAATGGCGATACTTTGGGCATGGACCAAATGACTGACTATCGCCAAATTTGGCGATATTTCGCCAAAACTCGCCAAGGTCGAGGACAGACGGCGAGATTTTGGGCATGTACCAAATAATGATTGTCTACAGTTGTATTATAATGAAGATGTCCATAGACATTAAGGTACTGAAATTCTTTTCGGTGGTCCTATAAATAAACTCTCCAGTAGATTGGAACCAAAAATCGAGATGCACAACTAGATGTTACAACATTCTTATATATGAAATTTCATAATAGTTTTTGAGATTTGAGAGTTAAATATGCACACACGTACACCAAAAGTCGCCAAGCTTGGCGACTTTTGGCATAGTTCTTGAGGGAGGCACGTGACCGTGGTCGGACCATTACCTAACTTATGTGGTAGTACGGTATTGTGCTTGAAATGGATGAATGCCCCTAAAATTGCCATTGACCGTAATGTATTGGAAATCTTTTGAGTGTTCCTGTAGCAGAACTATAAATGATAAAGACACTTTTTTTAATGGAGAAATTCATTTTCTAACTCTTTACAGCATATATCACTTCTGAGTCGTTTGAAATAGCCCAATACATCTAAAAAACGCTTTGATGAATTTCGGCCCACAGAGCGTAATGTATTTCGAATCTTTTAGGCGGTTCTGTAGATAAACTATCCAGTCGAATGGAACCGAAAGGGGAGGTGCACAACTAGATGTTACAACAATCCTAAATATAAAGTTTCAACATTCTACGCCTAAGAGTTTTTGAGATATGCGAGTTTAATGAATTTCGGCCCATTGAGCGTAATGTATTTCGAATGTTTTGGGCGGTCCTGTAGATAAACTATCCAATCGAATGGAACCAAAAGGGGAGGTGCACAACTAGATGTTACAACTATTCAAATTATGAAGTTTCGACATTCTACGCCTAATAGCTTTTGAGTTAGGCGAGTTTAATGATTTTCGGCCCATAGAGCGTAATGTATTTCGAATCTTTTGGGCGGTCCTGTACATAAACTATTCATTCGATTGCGACCAAAAGGGGAGGTGCACAACTAGATCATAGAACAATCCTAAATATCAAATCTCAACATTCTACGACCCATAGTTTTTGAGATATGCGAGTTACATACATACGTACGTACGTACGTACAGACGGCATGGAAAAACTGACCACAATAAACTCGCCGCTGGTCAAAATGAGTTGCAGACGCGTTTATAGGATCGTGCATGCTAGCCTACGATGAGATGCATCGAAAAAATTTTTTAAATTCAATTTAGAGGTAGTCAAAATCGTTTTTTTTTGGTCGAAATTTGGCCCCCAAAATTTTTCGGGATCACATTACTTCCTTATACTACGTACAAGGAAGTAATAACACTTTATTCACGGCTCGCAGCTCAATAGATCAAAAAAATCTGATGTGTCCAACACATGACTTCCTTGCACGTCTATTAGATCAAAAAAATCTGATGTGTCCAACACATGACTTCCTTGCACGTCCATTAGATCAAAAATATTTTCGACGCACTTCCTCTAAATTTATTTGTTTGAAAGAGATAAAATATCAATAATAGTAAGGTTTAGCGATTTCTGGCCAAATATTTCGATATCGCCAAGCTGACTTCAATTTGAAAGATTTCCTTCTGACACTTTAATTGGCGATATTTCACCAAAAGCCGACAAACTTGAGATAGCCAGCGAGATTTTGGGGATAGCCAAAGTAGTCATTGACCACAGACTTTCAATGAATTGAATGCATCTATACACCTCAATGTATTCAAAGTCATTTGGCTCACCATGTAAATAAATTCTCAGTCGATTGCTGTCAAAAAAGATATTGAAAACAGTTAGATATTACAATAGTTCTAAATACAAAGTTAAAAAATCTACGGGTTAAAGTTTTAGAGTTATACAAAATAGGAAATAATTTTTGGCGCCAAATTTGGCGATATTTCGGCGAAACTCGTCAATGTCGACGACATTTGGCGAGATTTTAAGCATACACCAAACAATGACAGATTATCGCCAAATTTGGCGATATTTCGCCAAAACTCGCCAAGAACGATGACAAATGGCGATACTTTGGGCATGGACCAAATGACTGACTATCGCCAAATTTGGCGATATTTCGCCAAAACTCGCCAAGGTCGAGGACAGACGGCGAGATTTTGGGCATGTACCAAATAATGATTGTCTACAGTTGTATTATAATGAAGATGTCCATAGACATTAAGGTACTGAAATTCTTTTCGGTGGTCCTATAAATAAACTCTCCAGTAGATTGGAACCAAAAATCGAGATGCACAACTAGATGTTACAACATTCTTATATATGAAATTTCATAATAGTTTTTGAGATTTGAGAGTTAAATATGCACACACGTACACCAAAAGTCGCCAAGCTTGGCGACTTTTGGCATAGTTCTTGAGGGAGGCACGTGACCGTGGTCGGACCATTACCTAACTTATGTGGTAGTACGGTATTGTGCTTGAAATGGATGAATGCCCCTAAAATTGCCATTGACCGTAATGTATTGGAAATCTTTTGAGTGTTCCTGTAGCAGAACTATAAATGATAAAGACACTTTTTTTAATGGAGAAATTCATTTTCTAACTCTTTACAGCATATATCACTTCTGAGTCGTTTGAAATAGCCCAATACATCTAAAAAACGCTTTGATGAATTTCGGCCCATAGAGCGTAATGTATTTCGAATCTTTTGGGCGGTCCTGTAGATAAACTATTCAGTCGAATGGAACCGAAAGGGGAGGTGCACAACTAGATGTTACAACAATCCTAAATATAAAGTTTCAACATTCAACGCATAACAGTTTTTGAGATATGCGAGTTTAATGAATTTCGGCCCATTGAGTGTGATGTATTTCGAATGTTTTGGGCAGTCCTGTAGATAAACTGTCCAGTCGAATGTAACCAAAAGGGGAGGTGCACAACTAGATGTTACAACTATCCAAATTATGAAGTTTCGACATTCTACGCCTAATAGCTTTTGAGTTAGGCGAGTTTAATGATTTTCGGCCCATAGAGCGTAATGTATTTCGAATCTTTTGGGCGGTCCTGTACATAAACTATCCATTCGATTGCCACCAAAAGGGGAGGTGCACAACTAGATCATAGAACAGTCCTAAATATCAAATCTCAACATTCTACGACCAATAGTTTTTGAGATATGCGAGTTACATACATACGTACGTACGTACAGACGGCATGGAAAAACTGGCCACAATAGACTGGCCGCTGGTCAAAATGAGTTGCAGACACGTTAATAGGATCGTGCATGCTAGCCTACGATGAGATGCATCGAAAAAAATTTTAAAATTAAATTTAGAGGTAGTCAAAATCGGTTTTTTTGTCGAAATTTGGCCCCCAAAATTTTTCGGGATCACATTACTTCCTTATACTACGTACAAGGAAGTAATAATACAGGAAACTTTAAAATGCGCTAAGAAAATTCATAAATAAACACAAAAATAACGTTATTGATTGCACAGAATCAACCGTGCGCTTCAAAGTCTATCACTCAACTGAACTCACCGGCGAGAGATCCTAGCGCTTTTATAGAGATCATGACGTCACCAGAATCGCCGAGAAACTTCTGGAACAATCTTATCAAATTGAAATATGGTCTCGAGACATGAAATTTCTAGAAGCCACCATTTGTCGCCAAGGTCGCCAAATCCGTCGCCAAGTTTGTCGCCAAGACTACAGGGTTACCATTATCAGAGGACCGCTATTAAGAATTTAAAACTAGTTTCACGGCGGCACATGCAATACGGGAGCAAATTAAGTTATTATTTCGCAACACTATCAATAATCCATGAGGAAAAACAGTACGAGAGTCAGAAAAATTATTTTACTTCAGTACTTAATGTCTTTCTGCTGTCTGATTAAAAAAAAATCTGATGTGTCCAACACATGACTTCCTTGCACGTCTATTAGATCAAAAATATTTTCACCGCACTTCCTCTAAACTTATTCGTTTGAAAGAGATAAAATATCAATAATAGTAAGGTTTAGCGATTTCTAGCCAAATATTTCGATATCGCCAAGCTGAGTTCAATTTGAAAGATTTCCTTCTGACACTGTATTTGGCGATATTTCACCAAAAGCCGACAAACTTGAGATAGTCTGCGAGATTTTGGGGATAGCTAAAGTAGTCATTGACCACAGACTTTCAATGAATTGAATGCATCCATACACCTCAATGTATTTAAAGTCATTTGGCTCACCCTGTAAATAAATTCTCAGTCGATTGCTGTCAAAAAAGATACTGAAAACAGTTAGATATTACAATAGTTCTAAATATAAAAGTTCAAAATTCTACTGGTTAAAGTTTTAGGGTTATACAAAATACGAGATAATTTTTGGCGCCAAATTTGGCGATATTTCGGCGAAACTCGTCAATGTCAACGACATTTGGCGAGATTTTAAGCATGGACCAAACGATGACAGATTATCGCCAAATTTGGCGATATTTCGCCAAAGCTCGCCAAGAACGATGACAAATGGCGATACTTTGGGCATGGAACAAATGACTGACTATCGCCAAATTTGGCGATATTTCGCCAAAACTCGCCAAGGTCGAGGACAGACGGTGAGATTTTGGGCATGTACCAAACAATGACTGTCTACAGTTGTATTATATTGAAGATGTCCATAGACATTAAAGTACTGAAATTCTTTTCGGTGGTCCTGTAAATAAACTCTCCAGTAGATTGGAACCAAAAATCGAGATGCACTACTAGATGTTACAGCATTCTTATATATGAAATTTCATAATAGTTTTTGAGATTTGAGAGTTAAATATGCACACACGTACACCAAAAGTCGCCAAGCTTGGCGACTTTTGGCATAGTTCTTGAGGGAGGCACGTGACCGTGGTCGGACCATTACCTAACTTATGTGGCAGGACGGTATTGTGCTTGAAATGGATGAATCTCCTAAAATTGCCATTGACCGTAATGTATTGGAAATCTTTTGAGTGTTCCTGTAGCAGAACTACAAATGATAAAGACACTTTTTTTAATGGAGAAATTCATTTTCTAACTCTTTACAGCATACATCACTTCCGAGTCGTTTGAAATAGCCCAATACCTCTAAAAAACGCTTTGATGAATTTCGGCCCATAGAGCGTAATGTATTTCGAATCTTTTGGGCGGTTCTGTAGATAAACTATCTAGTCGAATGGAATGGAAAGGGGAGGTGCACAACTAGATGTTACAGCAATCCTAAATTTAAAGTTTCAACATTCTACGCCTAATAGTTTTTGAGATATGCTAGTTTAAGGAGTTTCGGCCCATTGAGCGTAATGTATTTCGAATGTTTTGGGCAGTCCTGTAGATAAACTATCCAGTCGATTGCCACCAAAAGGAGAGGTGCACAACTAGATGTTACAACTATCAAAAATATGAAGTTTCGACATTCTACGCCTAATAGCTTTTGAGTTAGGCGAGTTTAATGAATTTCGGCCCATAGAGCGTAATGTATTTCGAATCTTTTGGGCGGTCCTGTACATAAACTATCCATTCGATTGCCACCAAAAGGGGAGGTGCACAACTAGATCATAGAACAATCCTAAATATCAAATCTCAACATTCTACGACCAATAGTTTTTGAGATATGCGAGTTACATACATACGTACGTACGTACGTACGTACGTACGTACATACGTACGTACATACGTACGTACGTACAGACGGCATGGAAAAACTGGCCACAGCAGACTCGCCGCTGGTGAAAATGAGTTGCAGACGCGTTAATATGATCGTGCATGCTAGCCTACGATAGGATGCATCGAAAAAAATTTTTAAATTAAATTTAGAGGTAGTCAAAATCGGTTTTTTTGTCGAAATTTGGCCCCCAAAATTTTTCGGGATCACATTACTTCCTTATACTACGTACAAGGAAGTAAAAACGCTTTGATGAATTTCGGCCCATAGAGCGTAATGTATTTCGAATCTTTTGGGCGGTTCTGTAGATAAACTATCCAGTCGAATGGAACCGAAAGGGGAGGTGCACAACTAGATGTTACAACTATCCAAATTATGAAGTTTCGACATTCTACGCCTAATAGCTTTTGAGTTAGGCGAGTTTAATGATTTTCGGCCCATAGAGCGTAATGTATTTCGAATCTTTTGGGCGGTCCTGTACATAAACTATCCATTCGATTGCCACCAAAAGGGGAGGTGCACAACTAGATCATAGAACAGTCCTAAATATCAAATCTCAACATTCTACGACCAATAGTGTTTGAGATATGCGAGTTACATACATACGTACGTACGTACAGACGGCATGGAAAAACTGGCCACAATAGACTGGCCGCTGGTCAAAATGAGTTGCAGACACGTTAATAGGATCGTGCATGCTAGCCTACGATGAGATGCATCGAAAAAAATTTTAAAATTAAATTTAGAGGTAGTCAAAATCGGTTTTTTTGTCGAAATTTGGCCCCCAAAATTTTTCGGGATCACATTACTTCCTTATACTACGTACAAGGAAGTAATAATACAGGAAACTTTAAAATGCGCTAAGAAAATTCATAAATAAACACAACAATAACGTTATTGATTGCACAGAATCAACCGTGCGCTTCAAAGTCTATCACTCAACTGAACTCACCGGAGAGAGATCCTAGCGCTTTTATAGAGATCATGACGTCACCAGAATCGCCGAGAAACTTCTGGAACAATCTTATCAAATTGAAATATGGTCTCGAGACATGAAATTTCTAGAAGCCACCATTTGTCGCCAAGGTCGCCAAATCCGTCGCCAAGTTTGTCGCCAAGACTACAGGGTTACCATTATCAGAGGACCGCTATTAAGAATTTAAAACTAGTTTCACGGCGGCACATGCAATACGGGAGCAAATTAAGTTATTATTTCGCAACACTATCAATAATCCATGAGGAAAAACAGTACGAGAGTCAGAAAAATTATTTTACTTCAGTACTTAATGTCTTTCTGCTGTCTGATTAAAAAAAAATCTGATGTGTCCAACACATGACTTCCTTGCACGTCTATTAGATCAAAAATATTTTCACCGCACTTCCTCTAAACTTATTCGTTTGAAAGAGATAAAATATCAATAATAGTAAGGTTTAGCGATTTCTAGCCAAATATTTCGATATCGCCAAGCTGAGTTCAATTTGAAAGATTTCCTTCTGACACTGTATTTGGCGATATTTCACCAAAAGCCGACAAACTTGAGATAGTCTGCGAGATTTTGGGGATAGCTAAAGTAGTCATTGACCACAGACTTTCAATGAATTGAATGCATCCATACACCTCAATGTATTTAAAGTCATTTGGCTCACCCTGTAAATAAATTCTCAGTCGATTGCTGTCAAAAAAGATACTGAAAACAGTTAGATATTACAATAGTTCTAAATACAAAAGTTCAAAATTCTACTGGTTAAAGTTTTAGGGTTATACAAAATACGAGATAATTTTTGGCGCCAAATTTGGCGATATTTCGGCGAAACTCGTCAATGTCGACGACATTTGGCGAGATTTTAAGCATGGACCAAAGGATGACAGATTATCGCCAAATTTGGCGATATTTCGCCAAAGCTCGCCAAGAACGATGACAAATGGCGATACTTTGGGCATGGAACAAATGACTGACTATCGCCAAATTTGGCGATATTTCGCCAAAACTCGCCAAGGTCGAGGACAGACGGCGAGATTTTGGGCATGTACCAAACAATGACTGTCTACAGTTGTATTATATTGAAGATGTCCATAGACATTAAAGTACTGAAATTCTTTTCGGTGGTCCTGTAAATAAACTCTCCAGTAGATTGGAACCAAAAATCGATATGCACAACTAAATGTTACAACAATCTTATATATGAAATTTCATAATAGTTTTTGAGATTTGATAGTTAAATATGCACATACGTAAACCAAAAGTCGCCAAGCTTGGCGACTTTTGGCATAGTTCTTGAGGGAGGCACGTGACCGTGGTCGGACCATTACCTAACTTATGTGGTAGGACGGTATTGTGCTTGAAATGGATGAATGCCCCTAAAATTGCCATTGACCGTAATGTATTGGAAATCTTTTGAGTGTTCCTGTAGCAGAACTATAAATGATAAAGACACTTTTTTTAATGGAGAAATTCATTTTCTAACTCTTTACAGCGTATATCACTTCTGAGTCGTTTGAAATAGCCCAATACCTCTAAAAAACGCTTTGATGAATTTCGGCCCATAGAGCGTAATGTATTTCGAATCTTTTGGGCGGTTCTGTAGATAAACTATCTCGTCGAATGGAACCGAAAGGGGAGGTGCACAACTAGATGTTACAGCAATACTAAATATAAAGTTTCAACATTCTACGCCTAATAGTTTTTGAGATATGCGAGTTTAATGAATTTCGGCCCATTGAGCGTAATGTATTTCGAATGTTTTGGGCAGTCCTGTAGATAAACTATACAGACGAAGGGAACCAAAAGGGGAGGTGCACAACTAGATGTTACAACTATCCAAATTATGAAGTTTCGACATTCTACGCCTAATAGCTTTTGAGTTAGGCGAGTTTAATGATTTTCGGCCCATAGAGCGTAATGTATTTCGAATCTTTTGGGCGGTCCTGTACATAAACTATCCATTCGATTGCCACCAAAAGGGGAGGTGCACAACTAGATCATAGAACAGTCCTAAATATCAAATCTCAACATTCTACGACCAATAGTTTTTGAGATATGCGAGTTACATACATACGTACGTACGTACAGACGGCATGGAAAAACTGGCCACAATAGACTGGCCGCTGGTCAAAATGAGTTGCAGACACGTTAATAGGATCGTGCATGCTAGCCTACGATGAGATGCATCGAAAAAAATTTTAAAATTAAATTTAGAGGTAGTCAAAATCGGTTTTTTTGTCGAAATTTGGCCCCAACATTTTTCGGGATCACATTACTTCCTTATACTACGTACAAGGAAGTAAAAAAATCTGATGTGTCCAACACATGACTTCCTTGCACGTCCATTAGATCAAAAATATTTTCGACGCACTTCCTCTAAATTTATTTGCTTGAAAGAGATAAAATATCAATAATAGTAAGGTTTAGCGATTTCTAGCCAAGTATTTCGATATCGCCAAGCTGAGTTCAATTTGAAAGATTTCCTTCTGACACTTTATTTGGCGATATTTCACCAAAAGCCGACAAACTTGAGATAGTCAGCGAGATTTTGGGGATAGCCAAAGTAGTCAGTGAGCACAGACCTTCAATGAATTGAATGCATCTATACACCTCAATGTATTTAAAGTCATTTGGCTCACCCTGTAAATAAATTCCCAGTCGATTGCTGTCAAAAAAGATATTGAAAACAGTTAGATATTACAATAGTTCTAAATACAAAGTTAAAAAAATCTACGGGTTAAAGTTTTAGAGTTATACAAAATAGGAAATAATTTTTGGCGCCAAATTTGGCGATATTTAGGCGAAACTCGTCAATGTCGACGACATTTGGCGAGATTTTAAGCATAAACCAAACAATGACAGATTATCGCCAAATTTGGCGATATTTCGCCAAAACTCGCCAAGAACGATGACAAATGGCGATACTTTGGGCATGGACCAAATGACTGACTATCGCCAAATTTGGCGATATTTCGCCAAAACTCGCCAAGGTCGAGGACAGACGGCGAGATTTTGGGCATGTACCAAACAATGACTGTCTACAGTTGTGTTATAATGAAGATGTCCATAGACATTAAGGTACTGAAATTCTTTTCGGTGGTCCTGTAAATAAACTCTCCAGTGGATTGGAACCAAAAATCGAGATGCACAACTAGATGTTACAACATTCTTATATATGAAATTTCATAATAGTTTTTGAGATTTGAGAGTTAAATATGCACACACGTACACCAAAAGTCGCCAAGCTTGGCGACTTTTGGCATAGTTCTTGAGGGAGGCACGTGACCGTGGTCGGACCATTACCTAACTTATGTGGTAGGACGGTATTGTGCTTGAAATGGATGAATGCCTCTAAAATTGCTATTGACCGTAATGTATTGGAAATCTTTTGAGTGTTCCTGTAGCAGAACTATAAATGATAAAGACACTTTTTTTAATAGAGAAATTCATTTTCTAACTCTTTACAGCATATATCACTTCTGAGTCGTTTGAAATAGCCCAATACCTCTAAAAAACGCTTTGATGAATTTCGGCCCATAGAGCGTAATGTATTTCGAATCTTTTGGGCGGTCCTGTAGATAAACTATTCAGTCGAATGGAATCGAAAGAGGAGGTGCACAACTAGATGTTACAACAATCTTAAATATAAAGTTTCAACATTCAACGCCTAACAGTTTTTGAGATATGCCAGTTTAATGAATTTCGGCCCATTGAGTGTAATGTATTTCGAATGTTTTGGGCAGTCCTGTAGATAAACTATCCAGTCGAATGGAACCAAAAGGGGAGGTGCACAACTAGATGTTACAACTATCCAAAATATGAAGTTTCGACATTCTACGCCTAATAGCTTTTGAGTTAGGCGAGTTTAATGAATTTCGGCCCATAGAGCGTAATGTATTTCGAATCTTTTGGGCGGTCCTGTACATAAACTATCCATTCGATTGCCACCAAAAGGGGAGGTGCACAACTAGATCATAGAACAATCCTAAATATCAAATCTCAACATTCTACGACCAATAGTTTTTGAGATATGCGAGTTACATACATACGTACGTACGTACAGACGGCATGGAAAAACTGGCCACAGTAGACTCGCCACTGGTCAAAATGAGTTGCAGACGCGTTAATATGATCGTGCATGCTAGCCTACGATGAGATGCATCGAAAAAATTTTTAAAATTCAATTTAGAGGTAGTCAAAATCGGTTTTTATGTCGAAATTTGGCCCCCAAAATTTTTCGGGATCACATTACTTCCTTTTACTACGTACAAGGAAGTAAAAAAATCTGATGTGTCCAACACATGAATTCCTTGCACGTCTATTAAATCAAAAATGTTTTTTACGCACTTCCTCTAAACTTATTTGTTTGAAAGATATGAAATATCAATAATAGTAAGATATAGCGATTTCTAGCCAAACATTTCGATATCGCCAAGCTGAGTTCAATTTGAAAGATTTCTTTCTGACACTTTATTTGGCGATATTTCACCAAAAGCCGACAAACTTGAGATAGTTTGCGAGATGTTGGGGATAGCCAAAGTAGTCATTGACCACAGACTTTCAATGAATTGAATGCATCCATACACCTTAATGTATTTAAAGTCATTTGGCTCACCCTGTAAATAAATTCCCAGTCGATTGCTGTCAAAAAAGATATTGAAAACCGTTAGATATTATAATATAGTTCTAAATACAAAAGTTCAAAATTCTACGGGTTAAAGTTTTAGAGTTATACAAAATACGAAATAATTTTTGGTGCCAAATTTGGCGATATTTCGGCGAAACTCGTCAATGTCGACGACATTTGGCGAGATATTAAGCATGGACCAACAATGATAGATTATCGCCAAATTTGGCGATATTTCGCCAAAACTCGCCAAGAACGATGACAAATGGCGATACTTTGGGCATGGACCAAATGACTAACTATCGCCAAATTTGGCGACATTTCGACAAAACTCGCCAAGGTCGAGGACAGACGGCGAGATTTTGGGTATGTACCAAACAATGACTGTCTACAATTGTATTACATTGAAGATGTCTATAGACATTAAAGTACTGAAATTCTTTTCGGTGGTCCTGTAAATAAACTCTCCAGTAGATTTTAACCAAAAATCGAGATGTACAAATAGATGTTACAACAATCTTATATATGAAATTTCATAATAGTTTTTGAGATTTGAGAGTTAAATATGCACACACGTACACAAAAAAGTCGCCAAGCCTGGCGACTTTTGGCATAGTTCTTGAGGGAGGCACGTGACCGTGGTCGGACCATTACCTAACTTATGTGGTAGGACGGTATTGTGCTTGAAATGGATGAATCTCCAAAAATTGCCATTGACCGTAATGTATTGGAAATCTTTTGAGTGTTCCTGTAGCAGAACTGTAAATGATAAAGACACTTTTTTTAATGGAGAAATTCATTTTCTAACTCTTTACTTCATATATCACTTCTGAGTCGTTTGAAATAACCCAATACCTCTAAAAAACGCTTTGATGAATTTCGGCCCATAGAGCGTAATGTATTTCGAATCTTTTAGGTGGTTCTCTAGATAAACTATCCAGTCGAATGGAACCGAAAGGGGAGGTGCACAACTAGATGTTACAACATTCTACGCCTCATAGTTTTTGAGATATGCGAGTTTAATGAATTTCGGCCCATTGA
The DNA here is from genome assembly GCA_038373885.1 of Cheiracanthium punctorium. NCBI lineage: Eukaryota > Metazoa > Arthropoda > Arachnida > Araneae > Cheiracanthiidae > Cheiracanthium > Cheiracanthium punctorium. Next base: position 17,078 of record JAWZYV010017728.1, read on the forward strand.
GCGTAATGTATTTCGAATGTTTTGGGCGGTGCTGTAGATAAACTATCAAATCGAATGGAACCAAAAGGGGAGGTGCACAACTAGATGTTACAACTATCCAAAATATGAAGTTTCGACATTCTACGCCTAATAGTTTTTGAGATATGCGAGTTTAATGAATTTCGGCCCATAGAGCGTAATGTATTTCGAATCTTTTGTGCGGTCCTGTACATAAACTATTCATTTGATTGCGACCAAAAGGGGAGGTGCACAACTAGATCATAGAACAATCCTAAATATCAAATCTCAACATTCTACGACCCATAGTTTTTGAGATATGCGAGTTACATACATACGTACGTACGTACGTACGTACGTACAGACGGCATGGAAAAACTGACCACAATAAACTCGCCGCTGGTCAAAATGAGTTGCAGACGCGTTAATATGATCGTGCATGCTAGCCTACGATGAGATGCATCGAAAAAATTCTTAAAATTAAATTTAGAGGTAGTCAAAATCGGATTTTTTGTCGAAATTTGGCCCTCAAAATTTTTCGGGATCACATTACTTCCTTATACTACGTACAAGGAAGTAAAAAGCACTTTTAAATACAATAAAAACCCGTTAATTTTCCACTTAGTCCAAATGTTATTTATTCCCTACGACATAACAGATCGCCGTGTTACAGGGGTCGCGCTATCGATCGCCAACGGCGCAAATTGCGATAGTAAAATTAGTTTGGCGAAAGAAAATACGATTTGGCGAAAATATTGGCAATTGCATTTCTTAATGATGCCCGGCAAAATCAAATTTGGCGAATGGATTGGCGAAACTTTAAAAAAAGCCAGCGCGACCCCAAATCTTTGTATTTAACAGTCGCTCGACAGTTCATAATGGACTCTGGTTTTCTATAGAATCTCATTGTATGTTGTTGATCGTGACTTTCCAATTAGTGACCCCCAGAATGATTCTTTGAACGTTCCGTCGGGAGCCAGCGATTTCACAAACGAGTCGCTGGGCCCCAGGCGAACAGCCAATCTGGGAAGCAAAAATCGGTCATCGGTCTCCCTTGTGCCTGCTTCTTCAGGGATGAGGACTATCAGGACTTCTAAAATATGTTTCGTCATACTTAGCGTCCCTTCTTTGAAACTTTCCTGGATCTGCGACTGAAAACAAATGACCACTTAATTCTTATTATGTTACTGGCCTCCTGGAAACCCAGTGGTTTCTCGGAGAAACCATTAAAAATTGGCCAGATAGTGCTCCAAGATGCAAAGCCGTTCTTAGAGGGTGGCAAACTGGGCAACCACCCAGGGCCGCTAAAAAAACTGTTGAATTCATGGATGTCAAGAGGCCAAATAAACTTCCTGACCTAGAACTGAAAACTGCACGTCAGTAAGCATAACCGAGAAAAAATACAGAATTTGTAATTTCGTGTATAGCTTTCTCTTTCAAATTTACAGCATGGTAAGAAGCTAGAATACAGCTTTTACATTATGGAAACGTGTTGCATTAAAATCTTAATTAATTTAGGAAATTTACTTAATTAGAGTCAGTAGCGGCAAGAGGTTTTACTAGGGGGGTGGGGGAGTGGTAAAGATCCACTATTTAGTAAGTAGACAAATTTGAAAGACCTGCATTTATTTTATTCTGGGCCGCTAAAACCCCAAGCACGTCGCAGCCAAGAGGGCATACATTTTGGCCTTAACAAGATGATAAGCATTCTTTTTGAAAATAAAATGTGGAGGTACATATAAACTGAAACAAAAAAGTTTTCCCCCTTTCCCCAGGGCGGGCCATAGCTGTGTAAACCAAAGTATTGGCGGTGGCACCCAGTAGTTCAGGCCAACGTTAGTCCCTATGAAAGGACGGACGAATTTGCAACCGAACTTGGGGCCATAGTCATAGAAGGTGGCACGATAACCATCGTACAGTCAGAGACAGCGAAATAAAAGTGAGACGCCGTACTCTCAATTCTACGTCGTTGCTGTTCTTAACGTGGTTGACAAGAAAGACAGGCTGCGGTGCTGACATTTGGTCACACCGCTTTTGGCCTCGAAGAGTCACACGACCTAGGGGGAGTGGCCGTCTTACTGTGGCTATCTCGGACCAAGATGGCCACACCTCCTAAGTCGCATGACTGCGAGGGCAAAAGGGGTGTGATCAAATGCCAGCACAGCAGCCTGTCTTTCTCGTCAGCCGCGTGTTCTTAATGAAAAGTAAATCATAACGTAAATTTAATGCGAAACGACGTGAGAGTATCGCGAGAAATCCCATGGGAAACCAGTCGCTCTGCCAAGAGTCTCAAATATTTATCCATTCCTCCTCTTGAGCCATCATTTCTCTAAGACTTAACTTTACCTTTTCATCTGACGCATTGTCTAGTATAATTATTCTGTTCCAGTGGGGGGGTGCTGGCCCTTAACAGTATTGTGATTTGCGGTGTTTTCGAAACGAACGTTTGTTATTGCTGCAGTCTTCGAGGTCACATCATTTCAAGCGTCGAAATGTATTTTAGAAGAAGCTGGTTGTTGCTCTTTCAAAGTAGACGTCACTTCGTTAGCAGTGATTTAGCATTTCTTTTTTTTTTCCAGGAAAGATAAAAGAAATAAGAGCAGCTTTTAATGAACTCCGCGGGATTTTTTTTTTCTTCTTTCTCTGTCTTTCCTTTTTAGATAGAGTGAAAGTGAGAAAATGTTTCTTGCAGAGAGAGAGTCGCTGAAATTTTCACGATTCAGCAATTAAAAAGGACGAAACTTGCAACTATGTCTGTTTTCGAAAATGACATAATAGGTAAGTGATCTATCAAGGCTTTCAATTATTACATAATAAGGGATAGATAAATTAGGATCTTTTTGTTGAATATATTACAAAGACTATGTCAAAAATACGCCTATTCTGACGGAAACGGCATCCTTCAGTGAAAACCAGTAAAATGCATGCTTTCGTCATATTTGAGCCAAGGAATTTTTTAAAGGTTATGTCCATAAAATGTGCCATTACAGAGTACAATTATATAAAACCGAATTAATTAAGAAACAGCTGTTTTCTATTTATTTAACTGTCTCTTTAACAATTAATTTTTGGTTATGCAGACCATACAAATAAAGTACCTTAGTATATAGTTACGCTGATGACTCAGGTTCAAAACACTCCAATATAAAACTTTTACCGCCATTATACTCCCAAAAAGATTTAAAAGTTTAAGCACGAAAGACGTGTATAATAACATCCACGTCGTTAGTACGATCGACTTGAAATTTTCATAACCATGTAAAAAAAAAATGTATACAAGACAATCAGCGCTTCTTTAAAAATCCCCTCCCTTTCCCTAATATATTGTAATTTTTTCGCCATTTTTAACTTCAGAAAATTATTTAATTTGGGTAGGAAAGTTAAACGCTGTCGCATCTTCGTCATAGTTTTACTTTCAAACGTACTCATTCCCAATTTTTGAGACTTATGAAAAAGTTACTCTGCAGTAAAATTCACTCCACTGGGGCAGATCGACTAACAAATTCGTACAAATACGTTTAAAAACCTAGAGAGGAAAACAGCACTGGTTTCTGGCCACGCCACATGTGCACAGAGTGTGCAGCGCACACAGGCGGCAGGGAAAAAAGGGGGCGGCCAAAATCTACTCGCTGTTTTAATTCCACTGACTGTGATATCTTTGAGCATTACTAAAACATTACTTTCGCTATTTTTTAATCATCTTTCTCTTTCTTTCTGGCTCGGACAAAAGGAGTTAAGGCCGACAAACTCGGTTTCTCAATATGTTGATATTGTTACGAATTTTCGGGGCAGCCCGCTGTTTTGGGGTTTAAAATGGTTTAAAACTCTTATTCTACGCATCAAACAGTTCAATTTTGCTTCTTGTTGCATCAAAATCGGTTAACTAAAACGCGAGATATGGAGTTTTATGTTTCTCCATTGGTTTCTATAGCATTTTCTAGTTATCTCGAGATATATCGGTCATAGGCCTTCGCTAACCTCACTTTTGAGGACTTACGTTTGGCGCCGAATCTGGCGATATATCGCAAAAAAGTCGCCAATCTCGCCGGCATTTCGGACATTCGGCACTATTTTTCCTATGGGGCCTTTAAAGTTTGTTTTACTGCATTACCATTACATAATAGCCTAATGATTCAGCTGCAGTCTTATGACGTAATCAAAATTCGCGCTTTAAGGTGAACCTCCGGGGAAATTTCTAATAGCTTCTGCATCACCTATAAATAGAAGCGGGCGGCCCCGATCCAGTCAATCGTGTTTCTGAAGCTTTGTTTTTAAGTGCTGCGTGTAAATTCTTCAAGGCCTGGTCTTGAGGGACTGTTTACGATATTCCTTATATATTTCCAGTGAATTTTTATCTCTGGAAGCGCTTTTGCGAGAAATATAGCATTTCTGAAAGCTTCTGTAACTAAGCGGACTGTTATCATCACGTTACGAGCTGTTTGTGCTTGTGGATTTTGTACAGCTGATTGTTCAACGAAGTTCTAGAAGCAATAAAGTTCGTGTGCAATCCTCACAAGTGGACTCTTTACTAGAACTTTCTAGACCTACTGGACTTTAGAACGACCAACCCAGGAACTAGCAGAGCGTTCTGCAACAATATGCATGATTTAATTTAGTAGAATTTGCGTACAAAAAAGCTCACCAAATATACTTCATGCAAAATAGCCTGATATTTTTTCTCTGTGTATGTTTTTCCTTTGTTAGTCAAATTTGATTTTCGTACTATACGACTACGTTTTTTGTAAGCCAATAATAAATGACCACAGGCTGCAAATAATAACTACACAGACGACGAAATAGTAGCTGGATACAGGCGACGAATTAATAATTGCACACTGGAGACGATCTAGATGTTCCGGATGTTAGAAGCGTTATATATTAGTGACCTCTAATATGTTAGAGACGGTCCTGAAAAAAATACGTTACTTTCAAAATAGGAAAATTCGCCCGCTTCAACTTCAGAACAGTTCGTTTGGGAAAGCTACACGAAATAATCCAGACCTCTGCTGGCACGAGGCACGAAGCCTTGAATTTTGAATTAATTCAACAACTTAGGAGATAACATTGTTATTCACGTAACAATAATAAAAACAGACTATGAAGATAGAATTTTAGGTGAACTATAAGATTAAATGTATTGGGAGTAGGCATTTTTTCGTCCAATTTTTCTTTTTCCCTAGCGCTCGTTGTAATTGCCTGTACAATGGTTTTTACTTTCTAGTTACAAAAATACGAGTTAAGTCCTCCAGGGACTGATTTACGGCAGGGCATATCCGGGGCACGTGTCCGGGGCCCAGGCCCTGATTATGGCCAGGCACAGTAGGCCCGTGCCTAGGGGCCCCGAATTTTTTAATGGGGGCCCCAAAAAGTAAGAATTTTTTTTTTTTTTTTACAATTTTAGAAAACACACCACAATTGCCTAACAAAATAAGCTGAGGGACGCCATGATGAGGGTCTAACGATCACTAAGGGTTTTTTTAAGGCACGATGAAAAAATCATCTCACAATTTCTTACTTTTGATTATGTTTATCGTTTGCTATGATTAATTTTAACAATAAAAAATGCTGCGCAACTCAGGATGTTCTAACCAGAAATATTCCATCATATTGTTGCGAAATATGGCACTTTATTGCTTACATGTAATTTACAAAAAAGTATTTTAATATACAGAAAATAATGTAAATGTAATACAGTCACATAAGAAATTAATTTGGGATTTGAAATCAATAATAATTCTACATTTGCTATAAAATTTTGTATCATACTAAAAATTTCCACTGGGGGGGAGACGGGAATAGTCATTGTTGGAGTTGGGGGTGGGGCCCGAAATAATGCAGTGCCTAGGGCCTCGAAGTACCTTAATCGGGCCTGCCTGGGGGGCCCCCGATTTCTATGGGGGCCCCCCAAAACTTCCTTTTATGTCATAATAACTACTAAAATTAACTCACTCAAACGCACTAAAGAATTTTCTGATTACTTACTTCATTTCATCACAAATATTCAAAAATTTTTAATTTAAGCAACTTCGTAACGTTAAATAATAACCATTATTTCGCAAATTCGATGGAACACCGTCAGCATGCCTCCTCCTCTATTCGTTTCTCAAGGTGTGTGACGACTGAAAACTTCATAAAAAATGGTATTTGTCGGGCATTTAAAATACCGATTTTGTAAATGTTTTACATATGGTTAACTTAGGAATGATAATTGGTTCTCTAACTTAATTTACACTGCCCTCCAAAAGTTAAGGTTACAACCTGTTTTTGTTTTGTGAATAATATGGAAACGCATGAACATAGAAACAAAAAATATGTGGACTAACTGGGCCACTACAATAGTTTTTATTGAGCACGACATAGCAATTTTGCATTTAAATCTCAATATCAAACATGGTGTAAAAGCAAAAGAACACTATTTGGAAGAAAAGTCCGCTTTTTTGGGGGGGGGAGAAAACAGGTTTATCAAACCCAATGCAAGCGCACACAGACGTTATTATATTACGGTATTTCCCGATGTCGAAATGTCGAAAATAGGTCGAGGAAAAACTTACAGCAAAAAACAGCGTTTAAAAGAGTATCAAAAACACACATTGTGTTGTCGACGTTTTAAAGAGCCGTTGTATGCGGTCCAGGGAGGCGGCTATCCTTCGACTGTTAAATGTTTGTCACCCCCACCGAGGTCTAAATCCGTCAATATTATCGCGCCATTTTTGTCCGCTCAATAGCTTCGGCGATCTGGAGAGACCCGCCCCAGCCAGCCCAGATGGAGCACCGAGAAATTTTTTCAGCTTAGTTAATAGTCAGTTTAACGTCGAATTAACAGCAGCCAGGGGAGACAAACGATACCGTGTCCTTTCACACAGTGACCTTTGACCTGTCCAACCCCACGCGAGTGTCTCAGAATTTTGGAGAACGGCTGAAGTCACTGTCAACAGATGCCTTTTTTTTTTCTTCTTTTTGTGTGTGTATTCCGTCGTGGGTTCGCTTCGCAGTTTTTTTTTATGCAAGGGCAGATCTAGCTTCATTTTCATCGCGTGGACACTGGCTGCGCTGCTGCCTGCACATAAGGGAGTACATTTTTCGATAGTTTTAACTATAAAAGTGGATATTTTTCAAAAGAATCTCTTGGAATAATTTTCAAGGTTAAATGCTAACACGATTTAATCGTTAGCTTGACATGTAATAGAGACGTTTGTCTGGCCTCTTTAAATTGTGTTGGCCGGTGTGGTTAATGTTTGTCGGGGTAACTACTAATTTTAATTTCGGCTGGTCCAAAATTTTTAGGGAGGTGAGTTACATAAATTACTTAACTAATACTTATGTGCTTTGTTTCTTTTAAATCATTTTCTTTTTTAAGACGCTAATTTAAGTCTTGTTATTCCCCTTATTATAGAGTGAAATATACAGGTACAATTACCATAAAATCAACTGCTTACCTTAAATATCTAAATATATTTTATTCTCATAATAAGCAACGATTTTAACTTAATGTGAGCTTACAAAAACAAAAAGTCGACCCTAATTGCATTATGGCTTAGAATGAAATAGAGCTTAAAGCTTTTTGTGTTGCAAAGGTAATTATTTTTTTTCTTTTTAAATTGTATTACTTTAATATGTTATGCATCTAGTATGTAATATAAAACCAGTCTTGGAGTATGTAAAAATTAACAAATCAAAGAATTAAGAGAGATAACAAAAAAAAAACACTGTTTTGTGTACTGAAGGTATGACAAGTATTTTTCTCGTGGGACGGGGGTGGGGGGACTAAAAATTTTATATGATTAGGCAAACTTTGTTCTCATATATTACATGGAAAAAAGTAATAAAAAAAGCAGGCTTATTCGTCTAATAGGTCGTTCCTGACGATTTTTCGGGTTCGAATCCTGACAATTTATAAACGTTCTAAATTGTACCTCAATTCAAGAATAATTAGAGAATGTGTGAGTCACATACTATTTAACATACATCGTGAAAGCATGTGGAAAGTCAAGCAGTTCTTATACTTGCGCACATGCCGTTTAAAAAAAAAGGACACACTTTATATTTTTAAATATAAAAACAAATTTTACTACTGGTTTTTAGCTAATGCAAAAGCAATTTTTGAATTAAATGCTCAGTAATAACAAGTTTTAAAATTCAACTTCAAATCGTATTAGATAAAGTTATAAAACATTATATATTGATAAGTTTGAACCATAAACAAAAAATATATTAATGTTAAGAAATATATACTCTTGATTTTGAACTGAACTCATAAATAAGTCGCATAAACAGCAGATGTCGCTTTTACATATTAAAGGGTTTCCATTTTTCCTTGGCACATTTTATTAATCATTTTGACTGTATTGGGTATTTTTAATAAAAAATCATTTAATCTACTGTTATAAAGAATCTATATATTTTCATATACTGGTGAAAAAGTAACTTTTTTACATAAAATAAGTAAATTATATTTACTATTAGTAAAATTGCATTTTAAACTGTATTAGTTAACTAAATTTACTAATATTTATTTAATTTTTTAAGTTACTTTTTCACCATTTTTCAACAATATATGAAATTATTTAGATTGTTCATAACTTTGAATTTAACAACGCCCCCCCCCCTTTTTTATTGAATATACCTAATACAGTTAAAACAATTCATAAAATGTACCGGGGGAAAAAGTAAATCCTTTAAAATGTAAATTAGACTTAAGCTATTAATGCGAGTTACTGATTAGTTAAATTCAAAAAATCAAGATTATATTTTTTCTTTCATATATTTTCTCCGTGTTCAAATTTTTATGAATGTATATTTTGTAACTTTCTCAAAACGATCAGAAGTTAATTTAAAACTTTTTATTTCTGCATATTGGATTAAAAATTATTTTTCATTAGCTAACAAACTAATAGTAAAATGTATTTTATAGAAAAATAAAGTGTTTCTTTTTAAACGGCAAAAGTGCACAAGATCAGAGCAGATTGAATTTCCATTCCTTCACGACGTATGTAAATGGAATGTGCCCATTCTCTAAAGGTCTGGAATTGCGGCATAATTACTACGTTTATAAATGGTCAGAATTCGACAAATTCTGCGAAGTCTTTAAGGAACGACTTCTATTAGACGAATATAAGCCGGTTTTCTCTGTCCTGTTGAAGCAATTCGACAATGTATAACGTAAAATTAACCACTATGAGCTGAATATTATAAACGGATTCTGAGAATCTGTCTCCCTTCGCCGTTATAGCGACGAGTGTTTGACCAATGTCGGGGATTTTCTCTTCCTGGCGGTCACCCTTTTCCATTCTTGCGCCGTAGTTAAGCGAGATTGTTATCTCTGACGGTCGCCCCTCGCGGGTGATACGCCGTCGAGAAGTTCAGCGCTCGACGGGCAAACAGGTGGACATATCCAAGGATTTTTAACGTCGATGATTACGTCGAAACTACGTCGACGGCGACGTTAATTCGATGTATCGTGGCTGGCTGGGAAGTTTTTTGTGAAAACATGTGGTGGAAACATTACAAAAATGAGTTCTAATAAGGAATGTGTCCTTATATCAATGCACTGGCGGCATCGATTCTCCATGCTGCTAATTAAGTTGTCAGACTCCTCAATAGGGAGCGAAGACCACGCACGGATTAGTCCTTGTTTCAACTCATGCAACGATCTTGGAGGAGGACTTGAAACAGCCACTTGTCTGACAAGGTAGTCCCAAACATGTTCTATCGGATTGAGGTCTGGATATTGAGCTGGCCATTCCATTCGCTCCAAACCTTGACTCTCAAGATAATCCTCAACAAGCACAGCTCGGTGAGGTCGGGCTTATCGACCATCAGAATGAAATCATTGCCAATAGCAGCCAGAGCCTTATTATCGCATGGGCAAATCGGGACTTTGCCCAGGGCCCCCGGCTCGAAAGGGCCCCCAATATCAAATGTTGTTCTGAAATATTCTTTTTTATATCAAAATTTTATAACAAATAAAACAAATTTCATAGATGGGGGCCCCCAAATTCGTCAATGCCCGGGGCCCCTGTCGGTCATAATCAGGCTCTGATAGCAGCAGCTTATGGCCGAACATAGGCATCAAGGATTTCGTCTCGATTTCTCACACCAGTCATAGTTAATCCCTGGAACACATGCAGGTCAGTGTGATCATCAAGTGGGATCCCTGCCCAAACCATCATTCAACCACCTCGATAACTGTGTCTTTCCACAGTGTTGGATTAATGGTATCGGGTGCTTCGTTCCCTCCAAATAAGCAGACTTCCTGAATCGCTCTCCAGTGTGAATCTGGACTCGTCTATAAAGAGTACAGAAGCCCTCGCTGTCTGGTCCAAGGAACGTGTTCTCTTGGCCAAGATAAACGGGCCCTTCTCTGTCGTCCGTTGAGGGGGACACATACAAGTGGTCACCTTGCACAGACACCTGCATTGTGAAGAAGCCTTCGCACCGTACTAACGGATATTCTTCTCTCTGATGCTACAGAGTGGTCTACAACAAGTTGCGGCACAGAAATGCTTCTTCTTTTCCGGGCCGAAAGAGCTATAAAGCGATATTCTGCGCGTGTTGTAGCTCGTGGTCGGCCTAGAACATGTCTTCTGGGCACAGAAGCTTCCGTTTGATATCGATTCCAGAGACGGTGGACCACACTGCGAGACACATTAAGACGCCTAGGAGCATAAGCCTGTGACAACTCCATTTCCATTCATACGACCGCCCGCCACCTTAACGAATCGGGCAAACAGTTTCTCTAAGACATTGCGGGACCCTGCTACCTATTGTTAACGAATCTGCTAACAAAAGTTGTAAATTAACACAAGTTACACGCGTAATTATAAAAGCCTGATATTTGCAAATTTTTCTCTGACTCATATATGCCTGTTCTTTTCTATAAAAACAAAGTGCTAGCTATTGTTTTTGCATAAATTTGCATAAAGTTCATTTTTATCATTTATATAAACCATAAATTTTACTGTCAGTGTCATTTTTTTTATGGTGAGCTTCCAAAAATCTTAACTTTTTTTTAAACCAAAAACCTTAACTTAAACCTAACTAACTTGTTCCTTAACTTTTGGAGGCCAGTGTAATTAAGTAATATTCTGCGAAATATTTTTGTGATGGGGGCCCCCCAAAAGAATCTGTGCCCTGGGCCTCCAAGTGTGTAAATCGGTTCCTGCTCGTATCTTCTCTCTTAGATCTATTAGACCTATCTTAGTAGAAGATCTTAAATAATAAAAGTTTTTATTTCATACTAAAAAGTTAAATTCGTGAGGAAAGGGGAGGGGATCAAATAGGGTATCAATTTTCGTCAGCTTCAAGAAATCTGAAGTGTTTTCTCTGAATCAACTGAAGTTTCCCTGTCCTATCTCCCCTATTTAAGTCCTATATCCCTATATTAATTATCCCCCCAGGCTTTAATAAATGGACTATAAGAGACAGAGTTATTCAATACAATGAAATCTACTTCCCTTAATATGTACAAAGAATTGGGAGGTATCAGTTCGTTCCGGTACGAATAGTAATTCGCTGAAGAATAGAAAATATTCCAGAGAGTTAAGATATATGCTCAATGACCGGGAAAAAGAAAAAACAACAATGAGGCAAACCTCGCCGGACAATACTTCACTTTCTCTTCCAGAAAACAGACTTTCCTGACCGGGCCACTTGTAGATCAAAAATTTGAAAAGAAGTGGATGATTGTGTGAGACCAGAAGTGCTCATTATTGTAGCCACTATGCGAAATATCATTTACCACATTCATTGTTCCAGTGAATTTATTTACTTATTGTGCACAAATGAATTTGGGCCAGTTTTTAAGCATTGTTCGCGCACATTAATTTTAAAGCATTACTATTTAATCACAAAAACCTGGCCTTTAGAGCAAAACCTTAATCCAGAAAAATATAAGGCCAAACGAAAGGGTCAAGTTGGGGGTAATCATGACCGCTTTTTGCAAATTTGAATTTTGTGAATTTAAATGGACTATAAGATTAAATATATTAAAAGTATACATTTTTTTCGTCCAAAGTTTTTTTTTTTTTTTTTTTTTTTTCATCTAGCGCCCGTTCTAATTGCCTGTACAACGAATTTTACCTTCTAGTTAAAAAAAAAAAAAAGCGAGATAATTCCTCACCTCTAATCAGAGGCGGTTTTTAATAATAGGTTATTTTATACTGAGCAGTTAAATTCTTGATGAAGGGGGGAGATCAATTGGAGTATCAATTTTCTTTAAGGTCAGCTTAATTATACGGGAAAATATTGTTTTAATTCATTAGAGGTAAACTTTGACGTTTTAAAAACATGGAGTAAACATTTTGTTTTCGTAGGATTCTTTGCTTGAAACTTAAGGGGGTGGTTATAATTAACCAAGCAAGATTCCAAAATTGGGATAATTATGGCCAATTGATTTCTTTTAATACTTATACGCTTACAACTTTTGTTGGAGCAGTTTTGTCTGTCTTTATTTTTGTTAGCGGTTAGAGTTACACTAGAGTGTAAATAATCGATACAATTTGAGCAAGAAAATTAGAATTTCCATTTCTTGAAACAAAATGGCTTCTTACTACGAAGACGTGATGAAAGTCACTCTTATAAAAGAAAAAAATCTGGAGTGACTCCATTCGACTTTCCGAACACTTACGATTAAGATCATTACCATGCATTTAAATAAATTTTAATCGATGAATAATTCAAACATATATACCAAATTGAAGCTCAATCGAATATCGAATGCACCGTTTAAACGATTGCACACTTTCAAGAATTTCCCCCCATAGGCCACAATATAAAAGAAATCTTTGTCGTAGCCCTGTAGGAAAACTATAAGTTCTATACACACCAAAATCGATATTATGATGGTGGTTTATATATATATATATATACCCAATTTAAGCTCAATCGAATGTATCGTTTAAACGCTAGCGCACTTTCAAGAATTCCCCCCCCCATAGGCCATAATGTAAAAGAAATCTTTGTCGTAGCCCTGTAGAAAAATTATAAGTCTTATACACACCAAAATCAATACTGGTCTTGCGACGGTGGTTTATAACATATATACCCAATTTGAACTCAATCGAATGCCCGTTTAGGAGCTATCGTGTTCACTTACATACTCACAAACACACATACATAAAAGAAATCTTTGTCGTAGCCCTGTAGAAAAACTAAAGTTGTATACACACCAAAACCAATACCGATATTATGATGGTGGTTTATAACATATATACCCAATTTAAGCTCAACCGAATGTATCGTTTAAACGCTAGCGCACTTTCAAGAATTTCCCCCCATAGGCCATAATGTAAAAGAAATCTTTGTCGTAGCCCTGTAGAAAAATTATAAGTCTTATGCACACCAAAATCAATACTGGTCTTGCGACGGTGGTTTATAACATATATATCCAATTTGAGCTCAATCGAATGCCCCGTTTAGGAGCTATCGTGTTCACTCACATACACACAAACACACATAATACGCTTAAATCTATTGAGTAAAATAATAATCAAACGGAGTATATTTTTACTCAATTTTTGACTTCAAACAGCCATTCTCCCGATTGAGTAAAATTTGCTCTAAATCGACAAAATTCAATGGAGCGAGAAATTCTCAATTTTTGAGCATTCTACAACAGCTCCATTTAGGCTAAATAATAATCAAAAATGAGGAGTGTCTGTCCGTGTTTGATTAATATAACTGTACTCAATTATGATTATTATTTAAGCTACAGAATGGGTGTTTTATGAAAATTTGCTGTTTTTGATTAATATATTGAATTATTCGTTTTCTTCATTTTTCATTAGCAGAGCTGTAATCTATGATTATAAGCGCGAGAAAATAAATTTTAAATCAAGGCAAATACATTACATATATCTTAAAACACTATAAAAAAGTATTTTTTCAATAAATAGAATATAATTTCACTATAGTCTCTAGTTATAAAACGAATTCACAGTACAGTCAGAATACAGAAATGCAATAATGGTTAAACGAGCTGTGAGATTTAATTAAAGCAGCAACCAAATTTATTGACACGAAAAAGGTAAAATACTACTTACTCACTTTGAGTGGAGATATCATAACTTCATTTGTTTTACACAGCTTTTTATAATCCCATCGTAAGAAACTATGTCATAAAGCGAAATCTTTACCTAAAGCATCTCCTCCATATTGTAGCGTATTGCGGTCATTCGACCCACATCGTCGAGAGGAAGCATCCTTCCCCCTGGGGTCAAGAGAGCTGACCCCGATGAATGGGGAGTGAGAGGTTTTTGGAAGGGAGGAGGAGAGATGACTTTTAGCGAGAGAGGAGGCAAGTTCTCCGATGAACATGCTCCGGGTTGGTACTCCGTTAATGTTTCATCATGTGCTGTACATAAATACTTGTAACTATTTTTGTAAATAAAACTTATTATTTTAAGTAAGCTCAAGAATCACAGCATCACCACTGTGGCGCTACGTCACAGTCTGGAATTGGTGCTAGCACTGGGATGAGTCCCCTGGCAAATGTGGATCAAATCGATCTCAGCGGAAGAATGAAGGTCAACCCGACCCTAATGAAAATGACGGAGGCCGCCCTGGCTTTCTTGAAAAACGGAGAGTCGCCCCGACCAGTGGCGCAGCTAAGGGGGGGGTCCAGGGGGTCCGGACCCCCCCTATGAGCTAAGGGGCCGCTATGAGCAGGGTCCGTTTATCTACAGAGCCTGGCCCATTTGCTGCCAATTTAAAGGGCCCATTTTTTTCTCTAAAAAGGGCCCATTTTTTCTCTTTATCTTCTTTGTTTTCCAAATTTATTCTGTAAAAAGTGTCTTTTCTTTAAAAAAAATCTTTTTAAACTTTGTATTGGTAGTTGTCTTGAAAAGGAGGACGCAAGGTGAAATCATCAAAGGCTTCCAGCAAGCACCGTCATACACTCCTTAGGCAATAATTACTAACAGTCGTGTCTCTGATGTGTAAAATCTCCAGTCGTGTCTCTGATAGGGAATTTGTGGGGCTAGGATGGACGAATCGGACAGTGTAAAGGGGAGTAATTCGCACCCTTGCAGCGCAAAGGAACGGAATATCCTCAGAAAGAATCCATTCATGCTACAATTAGATGATCACAAAATTGTCATAAAGGAAAGAGGAAAATATATTGCCTATATTGTATGGCGAGGGAGAGAAGCCGATGACCACTCGTTCTTTCTTGAAGATAAAACAGACACTACATTGGCAATAATATAGTTGAATACGACAGCGACGACGAGCAGCGTCGTCTCGAGGGCAACACGAGTAAACATAGAGGGTCTTGCCTGTGGAGCTTAGATGTGGGTATAACGAAAATTTTCGAATGTTCTCAGGTTTTAGTCGTCTCCTGATATTCACTTGAGTTGGATGCCTTTA
>JAWZYV010017729.1:0-36180 GCA_038373885.1 Cheiracanthium punctorium
AATATTTATTGCAGATCTTTTTGGCTTTTTAAAGGAGCAAGATTTTTCTACAGATTTTAAATGGTCGTGCAAAATTTCTAACTACTTCAGAGTTAGAGAAAAAAGTTTTCATTTAAAAACAGTGTAAGTTTAGTACTGCGCAAATCGGGGTAAATTTGTTTGAAAATTAATTGTAAATGTGTAGGATAAAAGAAAATTATTTAAAAACCGTGTAAACACGAAACCGTATAAATTGAGTACCGGGCATACCGAAGAATAGCCATAAATTTGTTTTAAATGTAATTGTACATTGTAGGATCCAATAAATAAAATTTAAAATAAAAACCCTCTAAAATAAGTTTTCATTTAAAAACAGTGTAAATTGAATACCGTGCTAATCGAGGGATAAGTGTAAATTTGTTTAAAAATTAATTGCAAATATTAGGATTTAACAAAACTGAAAAAAAAAATTCATTCCAAAACCCGTATAAACACGAAACCGTGTAAATTGAGTACTGTGCATATGAAAGGATAGCTGTAAATTTGTTTCAAATGTAATGTTAAATTGTATAAGACCCAATAAATAAAATAATAAAAAACTCTGAAATAAGTTCTCATTTAAAAACAGTGTAAACTGAGTACCGTGCAAATCGAGGGATGGGAGTAAATTTGTCACAAAATTAATTGTAAACTGGAGGATAAGGAAAAAAAAAAACATTTAAAAAATCATTTTGAAACCATATAAAAGTGAAACCGTGTAAAACTGAGTACCGTGCATATTGAAGGATAGTTCTGTAAATTTCTTTGATATGTAATTGTAAATTGTAGAATCCAATAAATAAAATTTTAAAAACCTGTAAAATAAGTTTTCATTTAAAAACAGTGTAAATTGAGTACCGTGCAAATCGAGGGATATGTGTAAATTTGTTTGAAAATTACTTGTAAATGTGTAGGATTAAAAAAAAAACATGTAAAACCGTGTAAACGCGAAACCGTGTAAATTGAGTAAAGTGAATATAGAAGATAGCTGTAAATTTGATTGAAATGTAATTGTAAATTGTAGGATCCCATAAATAATATTAAAAAAACTAAAGTTTTCTTTTGAAAACCGCGTAAATTGAGTACCGAGCAAATAGAGGGACAGCTGTAAATTTGTTTGAAAAGTAATTGTAAATGTGTACGATGTACACACAATAAAATAAAATAAAAAAGTTTTCATTTAAAAACGTGTAAATTGAGTGCCGTGCAAATCCAGGAACAGGTATAAATTTTTGCTCGAAACGTAATTATAAATGCATGTGTACAGAAAAATTGCATCAGGCTAAAACTTACACAGAAGAGCAGTACAATTCCATGAAAGTACTTGAAAGTTTAAGAACTGTGAAAACACGTTACAGTGCTTGAAAATTCAAGTGCTGTAAAAATACACAACAGTGCTTGAAAAATCAGGCGCTGTAATTTTATAGCATGGTGTTGTAAATTTACATAAGTGCTCGAAAAATGAGGTGCTTTAATTTTACAACAGTGTTGTAAATTCACATAGATGCTTGAAAAATGAAGTGTTGTAATTTTACAACACAGTGTTGTGAATTTACATAGGTACTTGAAAATGATGTGCTGTAATTTTACAACACGGTGCTGTAAATTTACAGCACATGTGCTGTTGTGCCACCGTGCCATCGTGCCAACTATTTACAACACGGTGTTGTAAATTTACAACACAGTGCTTGAAAATTCAAAGTGCTTGAAATTTACAGCACAGGTGTTGGCGTTATGATTACCAGCACACTGTGCTGTAATTTAGCATGGTTTTTTCTTATAGTGCAGTAGTTTTCAAACGGAGTAATATTGAAACATACGACGTTGAAAAACTCTCGCTTGCAACAGAATTTTATTAAAGTTAATTTGAGAGATATAGGGTTTATGTTCCTAGCTAATCGCTATTTCAAATATTTTCCGGGTCTATTTTGCTAATGATGCAACGTTTGTGCAAAAGCTTGTTAAGTTGCTAAAATTTAACAAAAAAAAAAGTATATCTAATATAGATGACATTGCCACTATTTACATTTCACTTTTTTATTTTTCAGTTTATGAGTTTTGTAAATTCTACTATAAAAGATGGAAAACTCGTGTAAACTTGCACACGTGTACCACTTTTTTTTCATACCAGCATGGCGTTAGACAGCTTCTACTACTCTTCAAGAAAACAGCAATTAAAAACGGAGTATCAGCGTAATCTTTGAGAAACCATTTTTTTTTTCTTTTTTACGTTTCCGAAACTTCTTGTAAGGAAAGAAAAATCGTGTTTATTTTCTACCGCAGTTAATTAAAAAGTTTTTACAGACTGTGCTGGAAACAGCTGACATAAATGTTGTTAACGCGTGAATAATGAGATAGCCTCCCCCTTTCACTCTCCCACCCCCTCAACTTTTGTTTATTATTTTTTAAGCTTAAAAAGTGGATCTGTAATTACACAAGCGTGCGTATGTATTTTTAAAGACGAACATTTTTATTTTTAAATGATTTCTTTCGCTTAAAAACACAGTTCTATCGATGCAACGTGTTTTAATTCCTGAAAGAAATAAGCGTCTTGTTCGTTACACACCATCGCACCATGATATAGGCGCAGACAGTGCTTTATTATGAGTAGAGGAGCATGTATTCTGTATATTTAATATGTGTATGTGCATATGTGCAGCGGTTGAACAAGAATCTATTTATTTGGGGGGGTGGGGATAACATTGAAAAAAACAAACTTATTTGGCTGAAATAAAATCTATATAAATAAAACAGTGTGTAAACTGTCCGTTAGTTGGTTGGTTAGTTAGTTAGTTTGTGTCTCGCGTAGCTCCGAAACGGTTGATCGTAGACCTATCAAATTTTGTATGGAAATTCTCAAGGACGGGTCCCGACACACCTCGAAGCGATTTTTTCGAAATTCGAATTATTTTAGGAGATATAGATAAATAAACGTGTCGCAAAAGGCTCATTTTTTCGCTTCGCCATTTCGCAATAGTAACCCTGCAATGGTATGAGTGAGACTTTAAGCATATCTAGGTTGCCATATTTGGCATGTTTATTAAATGATTCAGACTCTTGAAGTAAAAATAAAAGAATATCGATTTTTTATGTTTAGATTATTTGTAAGGTTGTTTTTTAATTAAAATATCGTGTGCATGTGAAATCAGAGCAGGAATGAAATCTTTTATACTCAAAAGAAAAATAGGATTTGGAAATTTTCCGAGACTAAAATGTGCAGCTTTTTAATTGGGCGAAAAATAAAATGGTTGATGTGCGATTTATCGTAATTTTATCGTCTGCTGAATACACTTGAGAATAAGTTTTTGAAATTTCCATTCAGTTGAAATTGTGAATTTTTCTGCGCAGCTTTTTTCCATCTATTTCTAATGTATTACAACCAGAAAAAGCATGTTAGAATTATCAATTTTAATTTTGTTTAATCACACTCATGAATAATGATATACTTTCCAACTTAATGGAATAAGGAAAGAAAATAGGCCATACCCATGGATTATAGTACGCTTTTAATATGTAGCGCTTTAGTGTTTTTTTAGAATCTGAAAGTGTTTCAGATTTTCTTACTTTTTTTTTTTCCTTTCTGGTTTTTGATAAAGGCCAATATATCCAGAAGCTGTTCAGAATTAATATAGGACGAAACTAATTTATACATTTTTGTAGGTTTTTATCATTAAACTCCATCTTATTTTCATAACCAGGGGCGGCCCGACACGGTAAGCATCGCATCGGGTGGCCGGCTTCGAAGGGGCGTCATTCCGAACTTAAAAACTAAGTAGAGCATAAAAGGAGGCGTCTTTTTTATGTAAGCAGGAGGTCTCTACACTTACCCTAAGGCCGCTCCTGTTTGTAACCATCTTAATTTTAAATTCCATTCAGAATCTAAGAGATTTCAGTGCCAAGGAAGCCGGTGAAAAACAGGAGTCTCTCCGAACAAGATTCATTAAGATGTTGAACCAACTGGTCGCCGGAGGCGGCTAGTGTACAATAAAGCAAAATTTTACTGTAAACCAAGGGCGAATTAAACAGTGGGGGGAAGGGGGCGACTGCCCCTCCCGAGAAAAAAGAAATGAATATAAAAGATCCTTTTTTACTTCCATAAAATGGATGTGAATGTGAATCTAACCGCCCCCCCCCCCACAACCATAAAATTGCATTAATCCGTCAGTGCTGTAAACCAATGTAAAAATGTTTGAGAGGGGGCTAATTTATGAAAAAAAAAAGGTCATTTCACCTATCCAAAGTGCAATGAAGCAGAATGTTACCCTTCTACAGGATCATTGAGTAAGGTTCAAGACCCTTAACCCCACCCCTAGATGCGCCACTTAGTGTGTATTTATGAAAGAATTAAAGCTATTTGAAAAGAGTTGCAACAGAGAATCTGGTTCTACATATCTTCCTTTATTGGGTCGTATTTATCCTGGGATATACTCTTTATTCTAGCATGTCTAAACTCTATTCTTGTGCAAAAACCACACAAAAATGTATTAAAAACTATTTGACTAAACAATTTGCTATTCTAACAAAAAAAATCTGGAGTGACTCCACTCGACTTTCCGAACACTTACGATTAAGATCATTACCAAGCATTTCAATAAATTTCAATCGATGAATCATTCAAACATATATACCAAATTGAAGCTCAATCCAATGTACCGTTTAAACGCTGGCGCACTTTCAAGAATTTCTCCCCATAGGCCATCATGTAAAAGAAATCTTGGTCGCAGCCCTGTAGAAAAAGTATAAGTCCTATACACACCCAAATCAATACCGGTCTTGCGACGGTGGTTTATATCATATATGCCCAATTTGAGCTCAATGGAATGCCCCGTTAAGGAGCTATCGTGTTCACTCACATACACACACACATACGCACGCACGCACACACACACACACACACACACATACATACATCTCGTAAAAATAGCTTGAATGAATCCAGAAGACCTCAAAACGTGTAAATACACCAAAATCTCGAATTCGAATTTTTTCATGATTACAATACTTTCCTTACATGGTACATGTTCGGAAAGTAATAATATACCCTGTTTACTCGCGCAATAGTCGCACCCCCCGTTTTGAAGCGGAAAATAAAAATTTTCAAAATATTTTCTCGGCATAGAAAGTCGCAGTCACGTATTGGACCTTCATTTATGCCTATAAAGTATTACTATAAAAAGAAAAATGCCTCTTTTGTGTGCAAATGACGGAAAGATTATTGAATGCAAGACAGATAATCTGGAAACATTTGGTAAATGAGTCCTTTTATTATAATACCAGCCTAGCCTCACCATGGCACAGTGGTTATGCCACTGAAAATGGTAGACGGCCGAGGTGTAAAGGTCCCGGGTTCGGGTCCCATCGCGCGGCTGTCGATCTAACGGTCTGGAGTTTTGGTAGGTTTCCTCCAGATGTAACGTGAATACGCTTTAGAAACCCATAGAAAGTCCGCCTACCAAGGCAGCTCCCATCCTAGGCAGATACCCCGCGTGCAGGTTTCCCTTAAAACACAAACAAACAAACATAATACCAGTCTAGCATTAGAATGTACAATATTATGTACTAAACTTTCCCCGCATAATAGTCGAACCTAAACTCTCTCCACTAAAATTTGATGGGGGGGGGGGTGCGACTATTACTCGAGTAAACAAGGTTGTAAAACTTCCACCTAGTCTAAGAATTAAGTTTTTGTGTCAAATATATTATTTATGTATTGATCTGCTATGATATGCATTTTGTTGCATTTTAGAAACAGTCAAATCAGTCCTCCACACACACAGACTCCTTTGAAGTGCATCCATTTTACAATGGTTAAAAAGTGCAGCCGTTGCCATGGATCGATTTAACTACCAGCTACATGGCGCGGTCAATCGAATTGCCCATCGCATGACACACAGCCGTGCCAAAAGAGTTCTTTAGCTCTGTGGCACCCTATGGGCGATTGGATGGATCACCATGAAGCTGGCAGGCAGTTTTTCAGCACTGGACAGCCCATCCAGTGGTTTTTCCATATCGATATATTTTCATCCTGTTCCCCAATTATCAGCAGATCATCGGTAAAAATAATTCTGACGAAATAATCGATGATTTTTTACGGAACATATATCCCCTAAAGTAAAGCATTTTCGAATAGGTAAGTCACTCTTAACTATTTTTTTTAAATCAAAATTACTCTCGCGAATCAAAACAGTCAAACGTCAGAGTCTTGTGACCTGAAGACAAGGACACCGCGCTTTAAAAGTTCCATGCTATTAGCCCCATCTGTGTGATAGAGTATGATTGAATACTTATTACATCCGCAAATAATGCGTAAAGCTAAATCACTCATTCCTATACGAAAGTATTAAAGAGGTATCAGAGGAAATTCCTTCTGTGAAAACCGGCTCCCCATTCCATTAGGAGAAGAACAATAAAAAGTAGGTCTGACCAATCAATCGCGTAGTATTAACCCTTTAACGCGCAGTGCTCCCGCTCTGGGAACACCCAACTCTGGCGTTTTGACTGTTGCCAGTCACGAAGAGTAGATTTGATTTCTATAAAAATGGTTGCGTGTGACATAGCTCCACGTGAATCCTTTACTTTTTAGTGCGTCATTTCCCGTAAAAAGATTATTTTTAACAGCCCTGACATCTGCTGAAAAAATGGAAGAATGCGAGAACGAATGGATAGATTGTGCAATACTGAAAAAAGGGTAGTCGCTGCCATCGCGGCGATTTTTTTTATGTTGGTGGGGGTGGGGGCGTTAAAATAGGAATCAACTCTTTCTTGAACGATAAAACCCATCTTTGGAATCAAAATCTAAAAATCGCCTACTGAGACTGTTTTACAATCTCCGTCAGGCATATTCGAACTATAGGCATATTCCAACTGTATCGCGTAGACATACTGCTTGGAATGGGCATCCTAATCCATGAGTGTACCGTGTTTTCCTTCTTTGTTCCATAAAACACTTCTCCACACTGCTTTTCTATGATGGTAACCATGTATTGAACTAATCTTTGCCCAACCCCTGAAAATATTCTGCCGACACCTATATTTGCATGTCTAACTTTATATTGTTTCTGTTTTAAAATGTTATTTTAATGAAATTGGTAGATACGGGACTATAAATTATGTTTTGCAACCGTTCCGAACTGTTTAGTCTTCATCAAAATGATAGTTGAAAACTGTAAAAAAAAAGTCGGGGGGAAGGGGTATAGATAATGTTGAAATCTTTTCCAAGAAAGCGGTAGCTTAAAATAACAATGCGAGCTGCTTATTCGAATAACAACAGCATTCAGAAAATCAGATGATCCGGTGACAAAAGATAAATATTTTGAAAAATATGTTCACTTGCTTAAATCCTCATAATACCCACTTGTCTCCTCGGCCCATCATAACAAATACAGATACATAACAAATAACATCGGACTAACATCTGAAGAGATTACTTTGAAAATAAATAAATTTGTTACTTACTTAACGATCAAGAGCCTTAGAATCTGCAGATCGTATGCTATTCATTTAATTAGTTATTACAGTAGGTTTTCGGCAAGCCTACACACAGTAAAGGGGGTTAATTCTGCAATGTTCGTTTAAGCGAACGTTCGGATTTGTGACGTCATTCGAAACGTAATCTAGATTGTAAACATTCGGTAGGGAGAATTCGCACCTGAAGCTCATACCGTACATTGCAGAATGCCAACATTACGTTAGCAGCTTGCCAAAAACGTCAGTAAACGAACGTGGCAGAACAGAGGCCGTATTCTCAAACGACAAACCACACACTCGTGTAACGAGTTTGCATCTAAGGTGCTCGTAAACGAAACTGAGTGCATTCAGTTTATAAACAGCGTTCGTATACAAAACTGAATGTGGTTAGGTTCAAACTAAGGCTGCATTCGTAAACTACAAACTCGTTGTACGAGTTTTCGTAAGAAAACTGGAATGCGTGTGTTTAGCGCTGTCAGTTGCTATCAGTTACTTTCGACTTTACGAACAATTTCAGTTTATTTAGTTTCTTCGGCTAGGAGACGCGTTTGTTTACAATTCGCGAATGCTGAGGAGAGTTTTCAGTACACCCTCCAAAAAATGTATTCGAGCAAGAGAGAAATTTCCTACGTTGGTTTCGTATATTAAAAATTATTTATCATAGAATATGAATTAGGCTATGTATAAATATGACTTCTATCAATTTGCACGTTTTTCAAAAACTCAATTATTATTCGCAAATCTAAAATAGGAAATTTCTCTCTTGCTCGAATACTTTTTTTGGAGGGTGTTCTTCTTACTCAATATAAAATCAACAGGATTTTTAAAAGAAAGAGTGGCCATCATTAAAGTGTACAAATCAAAATTTAGAAATTTCAACTGAAACTTCCTTTTTTTCAAAAGTATTTAGCGAGAGAAGTTCAAATTTCGCTCATAACGGTTTAAATCAACTTCAATCTCAACACTAAAACATGTATTTTTGAATGGACTAAAATGAAAAACACAAGAAAATGATTACCTTTGAAAAATGATGTACCTACGTAGCATTTTCTAACATACGCATGAATGTCCTCCTCGAAAAAATAATACTTGCAGCTTTAGGAAACGTAAAATACTTTTCACAATAACATACTTTTCCATTTCAACGGACGCTATTTGAAAACAGCAACAAAGTGCAGCAAGTGTATCTTCTAAACAACTGAGGAAACCTGATTCGCTTTCAGTTTACTTCGTTTGAAACGAATCGCACTCAGTTTTGTATACGAACGTTCGAGTTTTTAAACTGAATGCACTCAGTTTCCTTTACGAACACCTTAGATAGAAACTCGTTGCACGAGAGCAACTCGTTTGGCATTTACGAATGTGGCTTAAGTAAACTGAGCACGGAGCAGGTTCATCTAGTTTGTTGGGAAGACATACTTGCTGCACGTTGTTGTTATGAAATTGCGTCCGTTGTTATAAAAGTATTTTACGTTTGCTGAAGATGCAAATATTATTTTTTCGAAGAGGAAATTAATGTACGCGCATTAAACTGCAATGAAAGTACAGAATTTTTCAAAGGTAATCATTTTCTTGTAATTTTCATTTTAGTCAATTTAAAAATGCAAATTTGTAGTGTTGAGATTGAAGTTGATTGGTGAAATTTCAACTTCTCTCGCTAAATACTTTTGAAAAAAAGCAAGTTTAAGTTGAAATTTCTAAATTTTAATTTGTCACTTCAATTATGGTAACTGTTTCTTTTAACCCATTAACGCTCAGCGATCTATTTTTAGACCAACGCGAAATTTGTAAGTCACTCAAATATTTAACCATTAGTTTATTATCCTAGTTTAATTTCTTGAATAAAAATTTTGATTTCCACAAAATACTCAGCGATAACAAGTTTAAATGAGAATATTTCCTTGTCTTATTCAGATTTTTAGAAAAAGATTGAAGTTCTTCATACCACACAAATGTCGGAAGTTTATTTATCACTCCTGGCATCAACATAAATTTGAGAATGTGCTGAAAGAAGTTGAGCGCTAATGGGTTAAAGTCCTTTTAATTTCATTTGAGTATGTGCATCCTCAAGTTCGAGTAAAAGCGAAATTTTCTACTTTAGCTTTGCGAATAATTATGAGTTTTTGAAAAACGCACAATTCTACAGAAATATGGAAAGTTATAAGCATATATGGCCTAATTCATATTCTATGATAAATAACTTTTAACCCTTTGAGACGCAACCCTTTCCCAATGCTGAAAAAGGGGCAGCCGTTTCCATCGCTCGACATAACTGCCAGCAAGATGCCGGAAGATCGAAACGTTCATCGCGTGCCACAGATCGAGAGACCCGTTTTTTGACGACAGCTGGCGGCGTCGCACAGCCAGCTGTCGTCAAAAAGGGTCTCTCGATCTGTGGCACGCGATGAACGTTTCGATCACCCGCCCTCTTGCGGGTCGTTCAGTCGAGCGATGGCAACGGCTGCCCTTTTTTCAGCATTGGGCACTCTATCCAGCTGTTCTCGCATTTTTCCATTTTTCAGCAGATATCAGTGCTGTTAAAAAGAATCGTGACCATTTTTTTACGGGAAAGGACGCGCTAAAAAGTAAAGGATTATTGTGGAGCTATGTCACCCGCCACTATTTTTATAGAAATCCAATCTATTCTTCATGACTGGCAACCGTCAAAACATCAGAATTGGGCGTTCCCAGAGCGGGAACACTGCGCGAAAAGGGTTAATATACGAAACCAACGTAGGAAGTTTATCTCTTACTCGAATACTTTTTTGAGAGCATGTACTAAAAACTCTTATCGTCCAAAATAAAAACAGACGCGAATTGTAAACAAACACATCTCCTACGCGACGAAACTAAATAAACTGCAGTTGTTTGTAATGGCAAAAGAAACTGATACCGCTGAACAAACGCATCCCAATTTTCTTAAGAAAACTCGTGTAACAAGTTTGTTGTTTACAAATGCAGCCAGAGCCTTAAATATGATTATCAGTCCACTGAGTAAAATTTTAAAGGGTAGCATTCTAGGACTAAAAAATGATACCCGGATTTTTAAGCAAAGTGACTCACTACTATCAAGTACTGAGTACTCGTAGGTAGGTACCGGTGCTACTAGTATCTGAGAGGAATTCCGTGTATAAAAATCTGGAGTGACTCCACTCGACTTTCCGAAAACTTCCGATTAAGATCATGGCCAAGCATTTAAATAAATTTTAATCGATGAATCATTCAAATATATATACTGAATTGAAGCTCAATCTAATGTACCGTTTAAACGCTAGCGCACTTTCAAGAATTTCTCCCCATAGGCCGTCATGTAAAAGAAATCTTTGTCGTAGCCCTGTAGAAAAACTATAAGTCCTATACACATCCAAATCAATGCCGGTCTTACGATGGTGGTTTATAACATGTATACCCAATTTGAGCTCAATGGCATGCCCCGTTCAGGAGCTATCGTGTTCACTCACATAAACACAAACACACACACACACACACACATACACACATACATACATACATACATCTCGTAAAAATAGCATAAATGAATTCAGAAGACCCCAAAACGTGTAAATACACCAAAATCTCGAATTCGAATTTTTTCATGATTACAAGGTACATGTTCGGAAAGTAAAAATAGATGCAGAGCAGTATTTTACAAATATGACGTGTCTCCTGAGAAACACAACAGAGCAAGGCTCGAAATAGGACTTTGAACATGGCAGTAAAAAAATCCTGTGAGATTATTTGTATAAACTGGGAGGAACAACGATTCAACTCACGGCAAAATTCTTACTTTTTCCTAATAACGGTGAATTGCAGTTGCAGCTTCTCCACCAGTGGCCGAGCGCTTAGGGCTCTAAACTGGGAGACGGAAGGTGCTTGGTTCAATCCAGGTCGCGTCTGCCGACCTGGTCGTTCGGAGTTTTTCCTGGTTTTATCCGAAACTTTGCGTAAATACCGGTTAGGACCCCTTAGAATGGCCTCCACCGAGGACAACTTCTTTGTATTGTCCGTTTGACATGGATTTATAAAGGAATTCTTCGGGTCAAGCACACCAATCCGAAATAAATGCTACAAATATAACAGGTGAATTACAGTTGCAGTTTTTTCGTTCAAGGTAAGTGTTCTATATTAGTTGTATTTAGCCTCCTTGGCGCGGTTGTCGTCTGACGCCAACGTGCGAACCCTTTTTGAACAAGTTGCAACCCTTTTCTGTATTTTTTCTGTAGATTCAGATTTGATCTGATATTGCACGCATGCTCCCAGCAGCTCCTTAATTTGAACCCTAGTTCAAAACTTTATGTAACAAAACTGCCCGGTTGGCAGTAACTGGTATTACTATCTACAAAAACAAATGTGTTATATTAATTAAATACAGTCCACTCTCTTTACATAAAGACTCCCGACAGTAAGTATGAAATATTGAATCAAAAATGCATTGAAAAGAACGGAAAAAAAAAAGAAAACTTCACAAATCCTGCAAGCATTTTGCAATTTCATGTGTCTTCAGATAGAAAAACTCACTGCAAGAGATTTTGAAACAGCGCCCAACCAAAAATAGGTGAGACTGTATGTTTGGACTTATTGACGTAAATGTGGCATGTAACATTGGGCTGATTTTTTTTTTTTTTTTTTTTTTTGTGGGTGGAGGGAATTTGACCTGTCATGCTAATAGACCATAACACTCAATCTCAGTGAGCTACTCTGAAAATTTTGGAGCGAATGTTTCACACTCGAAAAAAGTCATTATGAAATCAATAAAGAATGGGAAAAAAATGGTCGCTAAGGCACCAGGCCCGACACTAGGATTTTCGATCCCCAGGAAAGTCCCCCCAAAGAAAACTTCAATCTTTATTGTACACTTTACTGTAGGCCACATATATAGATAAAACCTTCTACATGATAAAATTTCGATCTAATTCCGTCCTAATGGTCACTTTACTTTAGGGGGGGGGGGTCTAAAGTAAAGTGAACGTCTTCCTTAAGTACAAATACGGGAACACTTACGTAAGGGGGGAGAAGGGGGTTGGAGTGTTAAAACTTATGGGAATAAGAGTGTTTAAACTTTGAATTAAATTTAATGTAAGTATATACGCAGTAGATTATAACACTGTCAGTCATACAGGCGCATATACTTGCACAGATTGAATTTCTCTCTGTTCGTTGCAAATATATATATATTTATTTTAAAAAAAATGGGGTGACCCTAAAATTCGGGATTTCTAAGCGACATTTTTTTTTCCCTAGTGGTGATCACAGGGATGAAAATACCGGACAATAAGGGAAAAAAACCTCAAAGTATGGAACTATTCCTTACAATACAGGATGGTGGATCACTTTACCTAAAGCCCCGTGGCCGGAGACAAGGGTCCACCTGCCCCTGCCCCCCCTTTCCGTTGAACTGTTGTGTTACCAATACTGGAGCAAGGTTTAGCCATCTTCTGTCGCCAACATTTGAGGTATCACGTTTCGCTGAAATGCTGCATTAAATTTACAAGGTGCATTACAGGGGCTGTGGTAGACCAGTGGGTCAAAGCTCATTTCCTATTCGAGTGTCTTCAATGTATTGCAATACGAAGCCACATAGCTGAACAGCAAAATAAACAGCCGCGAACTTTCTATTGCAATTTCTTACCAATTTGTGGTTTAGCACACTTATCTTTTGTTGATGGACACACCTACGTCAGTAAAAAGTCCTAAAATTAGAGCGGGTAATGTCCCTTTACCTTTTATAGCCCGAGTACAGTCGTCGGGACTGGAAATTGAACTTAAAGACGTTGTAACCGAAAGTTTGCGGGTTCGATTCTAGCCTTACTGCTGAAGACCACCTTGTACATGCGATGTCATTGCACAGTAAACCCGTGGTTCTGAAAGTCCCGTAGCCAGGTACGAACACTTTTCTAGAGGTGCTATTATTCAGAAGCCCCCCCCCCCTCCTTATGATGAGTATCGAAATTGTGACGGGGAACTCCTCAGAAAACGCCCGTAGCTCAAATGACACATTCAGTCATGTAAGCTGCCCTCTCCTTACAAAGAAGTAGTGTATTATACATATTTTGATTTATAAAAATAATAATTTCCTTTTCCTTTCTAAATAATTTTTTTCGTCAAAAATAGAAGCGTCGCATAGCGCCCTATACTGGGAGACGGAATGTGCCTGGTTCGAAACCAGGTCCTCTCCGCCGATCTAACCGTTCGGAATATTCCGTGGTTTCTTCCGAAACTTAGCGTAAATACGGGTCAGGACCTCTTAGAAAGACCTCCACGGAGGTCCCCTCCCACCCCTCGCCCAGGCGTAGCCAATCGACTGTAATCCCACAAACAAACAAACAAATGAAATCGTCAGTCCGGCCCCAACTGTGGGGCCAATAAAGGCTCCACAGTGGGCGAGTGGTTATAGACACTGAACATGGTAGATGGTTCAACCGAGAAGGTCACGGTGTCGAGCCTTTTGCGGGACCATCTACGTAACAGTCTGGAATTTTGGGCGGTTTTCTCCAGATGTAACGTGAATACGTGTCAGAACCCCTTTGATTATCCTCCGCTCAAATCACCTTTCCTTAGACACATAGTCCTTGAGTAGGTTTGCCTTAACTCAGCGTGCCTCAACCTTTTAATGTCGCCCCCACCCAAACAAGGGCCAACTTACGGTGGCGCCCCCCCCCTCACATTTTTCAGCATGCATTCAGTTTTTTAATCTTTAACAATGAACATGGAGTCGAATTTTCTACAAAATAATGTTATCAAAAAAGTTTGAATGAACATTTTAAGCGAAAATGGATATATATTGCTCTTTGGTCGCATCATAAAAGTTCATGAATACTAATACTTGCTTAAAAGGTTTCATGGTATAACACCGCTATGTATCATTTTATGTCTAAAAATTCGCAAAGTCTCCTTATCCTAACATTAAACGCATTTATTTCCACAATTCTGTAAAAGGTTTGCATGATAAGATGGTACCGGTTGTAGGATAAAACTTAATGTTTTTACACTTATAAGAAGCATATATCTTTACAGCATATCTGTTAAGTCAACGGGTTTGCCGTGAAGTTAACTTTTAGGGGCAAATCCATACAGAATATTTCGTTTTCGCTTGCTCTTTGGTTTTTCTCGCGCCTCCCCCCCACCCTGCAAACGCCCTGCGCCCCTCTTGGGGGTCGCGACCCATAGGTTGAGAGACGTTGCCTTAACCCTTTAACGCGTAGTGTTCCCGCTCTGGGAACACCCAATTCTGTCGTTTTGACTGCTGCCAGTCACGAAGAATAGATTGGATTTCTATAAAAATAGTTGCGGGTGACAGAGCTCCACGAGAATCCTTTACTTTTGAGCACGTCATTTCCTGTAAATTAATGGTCATGATTCTTTTTAACAGCACTGACATCTGCTGAAAAATGGAAGAATGCGGGAACAGCCGGATAGAGTGCCCAATGCCGGAAAAAAGGGCAGCCGTTGCCATCGCTCGACTGAACGACCAGCGACTGTGCCGCACAGCCAGCTGTCGTCAAAAAAGGGTCTCTAGATCTGTGGCACGCGATGAGCGTTTCGATCGTCCGCCCTCTTGCGGGTCGTTCAGTCGAGCGATGGCAACGGCTGCCCTTTTTTCTGCATTGGAAAAGGGTTGCGCCTCAAAGGGTTAACTTACAACACAATCCTACCTTTATCAACCATAGAAATATGAATAACACTCAAAGAAAAAGATTTCCTTCTATGCATATTTTGGTTTTAACACCGTCAAATATATTTTTGTGAATGAATCCAAATATTAAACAAAAAATCCAGCGTCCGTGCGTTAATAATCACGTGAGCAAAACAAATAAGCTTTATGCACATTACAGTTTATTAAGCTTTCCTTTTGATTATATTTTCATTTTTAAGAACGTGCTGGCAAAATGAAGAAGCAAAACAGCTCTCCGCTTATTTAATGCCTTATCAGGTTTGCGTTTTCCTTGGGAAAAGTTGCTAGCATAATCAAAGCACTTCATAATCTTCATTAGAATTTGCGCACAGCCTGCTTTATATCACGATATAATGCTTAGCTGTTTCCCTCCTTCTGGAACCCGAAAGAAAAAAGAAAAAAAATTCTCTTTAGCACCATATGGATAGCGTCAGTTTGCCCCCATTAAATGCAAAATGGGCAGTAATTCACATGGACTTAAAAAAGAAGGGAAAAGTAAGTTATTTTTTAAATGTAAATTTACTTTCGTAATTCATTTCTTTTTCGTTTACTATTTTTTTTTCCTCGTGAAAAGAAAAATTTGGATAACGACGCAGTTTATTTAATGTACTTTATTTTATTTTTTTTTTACTTGATTTTTCTTATTTGAAAAAAAAAAAAGACTCTGATAAAATGCAAGGGACGATAAGAAAGTAAAAGTAAGCTGCATCTAAATCACGATTTAGAAAAAGAAAATCCATGAAGCTGCGACATCAAGAAGAAATATATATGTATATAAAACGGAGGAAAAAATGCAAATGAAAAAAAAAAAAGAAGAAAATAAAAACTGGGACTTTCATAGATAAAATCTGCAGTTTTGTTTTGTATTCATGGTAACATTGTTACCTATATAATGTACGCCAGTGCTCCCCAACTTTTTACTTTCTGAACATGTACCCTGTAAGGAAAGTATTGTCATCATGAGAAAATTCGACTTCGAGATTTGGGTGTAGGGACACGTTTTGAGGTCTTCTGAATCCATTTATAGTATTTTTACGAGATGTATGTATGTGAGTGAACACGATAGCACCTAAACGGGGCATTCGATGGAGCTCTAATTGGGTATACATGTTATAAACCACCATCGTAAGACTGGTATTGATTTTGATGTGTATAGGACTTACAGTTTTTCTACAGGGCTACGACCAAGATTTCTTTTACATGATGGCCTACGGGAGGGAATTCTTGAAGGTGCGCTAGCTTTTAAACGGTACATTGGATGGAGCTCAAATTGGTTATATATTTTATAAATCACCGTCGTAAGACCGGTATTGATTTTGAGATGTAGAGGACGTATAGATTTCTACAGGGCTACGACAAAGGTTTCTTTTACATTATGGCTTATGGGGAGACATTCTTGAAATGGCGCTAGCGTTTAAACGGCGCATTCGATTGAGCTTCCATTTGGTATATATATTTGAATGATTCATCGATTAAAATTTATTTATTGCTTGGTAATGATCTTAATCGTAAGTGTTCGGAAAGTCGAGTGGAGTTACTCCAGATATTTTATGGCTGTGGATCGGTCAACTTTGATAATTTTATCGCGGCCGGCTGGAGCAGCGGGGGACTGCTTGTTTATATTTTAGAATGTTTTGATTTAATAATATTAATTTATTTGCATTTAACAGTGCCTTCAAAATAAAATGCAGTTAATTACAGTACAGTAATAAACACAATACAGTAGTAATAAATAAGTAAAACGTTTCATTTATTTATTTATTTCGTTCTCTCTCGTTTTTTCTTTCTTTTTTTATAGGTAAGACCCATTCATTTTCAATTTTATGACTGCCATTTTAATTCTTAATTTTGAGATGTTTAACAAATAATTAACTAATTAAAAATAGTTAGCAAGATCTCTTCTGTTATAAAGGCATAGATTAGCACAGACCCATACAAGTCGCAGAAAACAGTGAGAAATATGCCACAGTCAATAAAATGGAAATAATTTAATGTTCATATGTCGGCCAGGAGGTTTTTATTGACTTGACTCTCAGAATCCATTAAATACCACAAAGTACTCCGCCAGTTATAAGAATTTGTTATAAGGGACTCAATAAACGATTTTTACTTTCCGAACATGTGCCATGTAAGGAAAGTATTGTAATCCTGAAAAAATTGGACTTCGAGATTTTGGTGTATGGGCATGTTTTGAGGTCTTCTGAAATCATTTATGCTATTTTTACGAGATGTATGTACGTATGTGTGTATGAGTGGGTGTCTGTATGTGTGTTTGTGCATATGTGAGTGAACACGATAGCTCCTAAACGGGGCATTCGATGGAGCTCAAATTGGGTATATAGGTTATAAACCACCGTCGCAAGACCGGTATTGATTTTGGTGTGCAAGTACTTATAGTTTTTCTACAGGGCTACGACAAAAATTTCTTTTACATGATGACCTATGGGTGGAAATTCTTGAAAGTTGCACTAGCGTTTAAACGGTCCATCCGATTGAGCTCAAATTGGGTATATAAGTTATAAACCACCATTGTAAGACCGGTATTGATTTTGATGTATATAGGAATTATACATTTTTCTACAGGGCGACGACAAAGATTTCTTTTACATTATGGCATATATGGAGAAATTCTTGAAAGTGCGCTAGCGAGTCAACGGCGCTTTCGATTGAGCTTCCATTTGGTATATATATTTGAATGATTCCTCGATGAAAATTTATTTAAATGCTTGGTCATGATCTTAGTCGTAAGTGTTCGGAAGGTCGAGTGGAGTCACTCCAGATTTTTTTTTAAAGAAATGCTAATCCATATTTAGTAATTCAAAATTTTTTTGTTAAAAAGAATCAACCTCAAGATCACTAGTTACCAGTAGCGGATAGAGAAATATTTTTACTTTCCGAACATGTACCATGTAAGTAAAGTATTGTCATCATGAAAAAATTCGAATTCGAGATTTTGGTGTTTTTACACGTTTTGAGGTCTTCTGAATTCATTTATGCTATTTTTACGAGATGTATGTATGTATGTGCGTATGTGTGTGTGTGTGTGTATGTGTGTTTGTGTGTGTGTGAGTGAACACGATAGCTCCTGAACAGGGCATGCGATTGAGCTCCAATTGGGTATATATGTTATAAACCACCGTCGCAAGACCGGTATTGATTTTGGTGTGTATAGGACTTACAGTTTTTCTACAGGGCTACGACAAAGATTTCTTTTACATTATGGCCTATGGAGGAAAATTCTGGAAAGTGGGCTAGCGTTTAAACGGTCCATTCGATTGAGCTCAAACTGGGTATACATGTTATAAACCACCATTGTAAGACCGGTATTGATTTGGATGTTTATAGGACTTACAGTTTTTCTACAGGGCTACGACCAAGATTTCTTTTACATTATGGCCTATGGGAAGAAATTCTTGAAAGTGCGCTAGCGTTTAAACGGTACATTCGATCGAGCTTCCATTTGGTATATATGTTTGAAGTATTCATCGATTAAAATTTATTTAAATGCTTGGTCATGATCTTAATCGTAAGTGTTCGGAAAGTCGAGTGGAGTCACTCCAGATTTTTTATATATATAGGGGGATAACTTTTCAAAGCTTATTTGACTTTAGCGTAACATTTTGCTTTATTCTACTTAAAGCAATGCGAATCTTTTAGAAGGACGGTAGTTGGTTGGTTAAAAGTTCATCAGATTTTAAGAAAGTTCAAATGAAGAAAAATATTACTCGTAAGCAATATAATTCGGGTGGGGGCGGGGGTTGGAATCCCCTCCCCGATCTGCCTCTGTTAACTATTCAGGTCATACCAAGGATGTTCAGTCCACAGAGGTCTGTCAAATTCACTTCTCAGTTGACTCTGGACTGCCCTCGATTCTGAATGAATAAAAAATTGAAGAATGTACTCTGATAGCACAATACCCTCTTCCCCCGCCTATTTAAAATTCCGCATACCATATTGATTCATTACAATGGCTGCACGAAAATAGGATTAAAGGGTCCCAACGCTGAAAAAGTGCAGCCGTTGTCGATCCATTTAACCCGTAAGCAGGCGCGCTGGGGTAAATCTCACCCGAGCGACTTTTTTTCTTCGTAAAATGGGAGAAATTTTTTGAGAACAAGTTTGCCCCGCCTTCTACCTTTCAAAGTCAAGGTCTAGTTGGGGTGGGTGAAGGAATTTCGTTTGTTTGTTATCCGGAAGGGAAGAAAATTCCACATTGCGATTCAATACTTCGGTGCGACTAACAACGTTTCATTACGTTGTTAACGTAAACTAAGTATAAACTAAATGCAAATGAACTATAAATGGACGTTACACTACTGGTATGTATTGACAAAAGGCTATTAAATGAAATTCATATCCTATTAATAAAGTAATGAGTGTTTTTAGGTATAAAGCATATCCTATGCGATTTTCTTCTCAGAAAGCATGGTATTTAAAGAAACTGCCAGAAAATCTCTCAATAAATATAAAAAGCACGATTTCTTCCCATGAAACGTAACAGAACGGATGTATTTTACGTTATAAGTCCACAAATTTGTTTTCAAAACGTTTTTAGTCAAAAATATAAAGAATACAAAATGGGGTAAGATTGACCCCATGCGACTGCTTAAGTTACAAAAGTAGACGCGCGTGCTTACGGGTTAACTTCCAACAGCATGGCGGTCGGGCGACACATTTAGATGTGCGCACAGCCAGCTGCGTCTCAGAAAGCTTCTTTAGCACTGTGACACCCTATGGGCGATTGGATCGACCGCCATTTTGTTGGTAGTTAAACGGATAGCAACAGCTGCACTTATTCAGCTTGGGCAGTCTATCAAAATGGTCTTCTGTATGGATGTAAAAATGCTTGCGCTTCAAAGGGCTGAAGAACGTTTTTTCGAAAGAAATGCGTGCAGAGGTCTGTTAGAAGTCCTAGAACATCCCCCCTTGTGAAAATCAAATCCAGGGAACACAGCCAAGACACAACTGGCCGCAAAATAACGGCAGAGTACCGATCGTTCTGGCAAAGTGCCGTGTACCAGGAGCAAAGTACTTTTCCGACGACTGTAAGTCACTCGAATGCCAATGCCGTAAAATGTGCATATGTGCCAGTACGGTTCCAGCAATGGCAAATTGGTTATAGCGGGCATGTGTCTTTTAAAGTTAACGGCATGGTACTGCACGCATGCGCAATCCCTCCTCTTTCTCAAAAAAAAAATAAGGCATTGCTAAATCTTAGCATTTTACTTCATTATACAAACATTCGTGGCTGACGGGAAAGGGCTGCGGTGCTGACGTTTGGCCACACCCCTTTTGCCCTTGCAGAGTCATGTCACTTGGGAGGTGTGGCCATCTTGGTCCGAGATATCCACAGTAAGATGGCCACGCCCTCCAGGGTGGCGTGACTGTTCGAGGGCAAAAGGGGTGTGACCCAATGTCAGCACCACAGCCTGTCTTTCCCGTCAGCCACGACAAACATTTTGATTAGGTGAAAAGAGCTTCTTTTGTGAATTAGCGCCCGAGATAGCTTTTTTTCGCTGTTTAACATCATAACAAGATAAACCTCCGAGAGCAGCTCGCCTCTTTGGTGTTTAGCATTTTTTTTTGCTCTCAGAGTATTCTACTGTTTAGCGAAACCCCAGGTGAGGACCCCGGGCAGGAAAGCAACAACTTGTAATTTTTTCAAAAATTTTTACATTGATATTTAACACAGTGACAATTATCATACTATTGAGTAATCTACAATAAATAAAATAGTTCTTTCGGTATGTACTATTTGTATTACTATAATTCAAATTACTATAAGTGGTCACTTATTACTAAGTCACTTATTACTATAAGTGAAATAAGAATGGGGGGGGAGATATTTTTTATGTTTATATCTTTTCGGGAAAAAAAAGGGCATATTTATATATTATAAATCCATATTAAGAATTATGAAAATGGCTTGAAAAAAGTGCACTTTGAATTCGAACGCAGATTTCAAGATTTCAGTGCCATTCAAACAGAATTGGATATTTTTACCATGCCTTTCAACGTAAATTGGTCAGATTTGCAGTTTGAATGAATTGAATTGCAATCATCTCAGGCAGTTGTTTCTAAATAGGCCAGGGTTTTACAAATCATTATCGAAAGTAAGTTTCCCAAATTGAATATCTCACGCCCAGAAAATCGGTGCTAAGTTTGCTTCATCTTATATAGGTGACCAAGTGTTTTCAACTATGAACCTTAGAGAGAATTCTTTCACAAGTAGACTGACAGAGGAGCATTGAGCCTCGTTCCTTAGAATCGGTGCATCTCACTTCGAACCCCAATATAAGGGACTTTAAAAATTAAATCTCAATTTAGTTCATCTCATTAACCTGTTTAAATTGTAATACTTGTATATTGTTTTTAAAATTTTAGAAAAAAATATCTCGGCCCGGCAAACTTTTTTTTTCTTTTTGATTTTTGGTTCGCGACCGAAAACGTTTGCCCATCCTTGCTCTAAAAGATAATGTGACAAATTTATCCCTTTTTAAAGATTCAAACTGAAGAAATGTTCTCGGCGTTTTTTACTTTCCGAACATGTACCATGTAAGGAAAGTATTTTCATCATGAAAAAATTCGAATTCGAGATTTTGGTGTATGGGCACGTTTCGAGGTCTTCTGAAATCATTTATGCTATTTTTACGAGATGTATGTGTGTATATGTGTGTGTGTGTGTATGTGTGTGTCTTTGTGTGTATGTGAGTGAACACGATAGCTCCAGAACGGGGCATGCGATTGAGCTCAAATTGGGTATAAATGTTATAAACCACCGTCGCAAGACCGGTATTGAATTGGGTGTGTATAGGACTTATAGTTTTTCTACAGGGCTATGACAAAGATGCCTTTTACATTATGGCCTATGGGGAGAAATTCTTGAAAGTGTGCTAGCGTTTAAACGGTACATTCGATTGAGATTCAATTTGGTATATATATTTGAATTATTGATCGATTAATATTTATTTAAATGCTTGGTCATGATCTTAATCGTAAGTGTTCGGAAATTCGAGTGGAGTCACTCCAGATTTATTATTATTATTTTTTTTTTTTGACTGCAAATTTCTGATCTAGTCCCCGCCGCTTAATAAAATAATATTCGTTCCCAATTAATAATAATAAGCGGCTGATCGAACATACTCCGAGCCCAAAGAGCGGGTGCTAAGCCCCAAACTCGGCGATAAATTATAAAATAAAGCGAACAATGGAATTAATGAAGAAGATTAACACTAGAAGCGCCGTACTTTCTTTCTGCCTAGAAGCGCCAGCAGCAGTCAAATTGACTGCGCAAAGAATTTTGTACATTTTTTTAACTACAAAAAGTTTATGGTATTTTAAAAAGCTTTTTTAAAGAATAAAACGCTAATTCTTGTTAAAATACATGCTACAAAAAATATTTTTACTTACTTTTTAATAAAACTCATTTTAATGCTATTCGCAATTTTTACATATTAGAATTTTTTCGATGCTGGAAGTGGATTTACCACATATGAAATGTGAACATTTCTGGCACATATCACTTGTTTCGTTGCTCTTACAAAATCCAATTTGGCACTGCCGTCTCTTTTTTGAGAGTTTTTGTTAGTAGTGTTCGAAATTTCTGAGGGCAGTTGTGCACTTGTCTTTTTCTTCAAGTAACTCGCTCTCAATTCTTCTGCCAATTGAAAAAGAAAGTTATGTCTTATTATAGATTTACCACTCATTTCTCGGTAGATAATGCAGGCATTAGTTCCTGCCAAATCCAGCATATTATAGAAAATATGCACGGGCCATCTACGGGAAGCAGCCCGCACAGAATATTTACGTGTCATTTGGTCAATAATGTCTACTGCACATTTGGTTTTGTTGTAGAATTCTGTTTCTGGAAGTTTTTTCACAGTTTGTGACTCTACATTTACATCTGTATGCAAGGTACTTAGAAGCAGGACATTTTTATTCTTTTTACCCTGATACACTTTCAGTGTAGTGTGTTCATTTTTCAGTAAAACTGTTTCGTGAAGCTGAGTTTTTGATTTCCTGATCTCATGCGGAATTTCTTTTCGATGTCTTCTTACTGTCCCCACAAAACTTGTATTCTTCATTTTAAGTTTTTTAGCTAATGAAAGCGAGGAAAAATAGTTGCCCACTGTCATATTTCTACCTGTATTCACATAAGGGCTCAGAAGGTGCATTACTATATTTTCAGGAAGGCTTTCGTTTTCATTTCTTGCGTTATCCTTTCCAAGGTATGGAAAAACATTGCACATAAACTTTGAGTCAACATCAATTAGCATCCAAAATTTTATACCAAATTTATTTGGTTTATTCGGCATACATTGAATAAACTTGCACCTAACTTTTGATGGAAATAGTTGTTCATCCAACACCAGATTTTCTCCTGGCTTATAAGAAAGAGCACAGTTTTCTATAAATTTGTTCCAGATATCTGAAAACATAGCAAACTTATCAGTTTCTAAATGTTGACTCCTGTTTGACTTCAAATCAAATCTTAGATTTTCCATGGTATCTCGAAAACGATTACGGGACAATGATCTTTTTTAAATGGAGGGGGGCGGAAAATGACAAGTATTTTATGGATTAGAGAAATAGTGAATGAAAGGAATATGTAGGGGAAATGTTTCTTCATGATAAGATTTTTTCTGAGTGATAGAGTACGATGAATAAACTCAATTTCACCAGCAGTCAATTTGACTGCTCGTGGCGCTTCTAGGTATACATAAAAATATTTCCATTAATTTTATTTTCATTCAATGCATATTTAGTGCCAATAATTTTCAAGGTTTTTTAGGAGAATTCAAAAAATTATGACTTCCTAAAGTAAAGGGTCTTTTAGGAATCCAAGATAAAATGGCGAAAACAGTCAAAATGACTGCTCTGGCGCTTCTACTGTTAATTAATTTCTTATAGGTGAGTTAAATTTTCATTGAAAATTTATAAAATAAACTTATAAACACATGCTGTGACTATATATAAACATAGTGTGTTACATAATGGGTTTTCTAAAAAAACTGATCAATAGTTGATTGTTTTGATGGAACAGTTAATCGTTCAATATTTCTCTCTACAGAGTAATACTGTGAGTACAATTCTGGTTCTCTACTAATACACGTCTAGAGAGTAGTCGTGTATGGTTGCAATGCTGCTGGTCTGAATGTTTCAGCAAAGCGAGATAATGGGTCACTGTGTGTGTTTTCACAGAACCCCCATCATTTTTCCTAGCATTTTTATTTTCACAGGTTTGCAGGTTGTCTCAATTTATGAGTTTATTAAGCGACGATGCTGATTTTATTAAGCGATGGCTTTACTAAACATTTATACTGATTTGATTAAGGTCATGGGAAGTTAAAGAAAAATACCACAACAAAGACATTCTCTCGATTCAAACCCTACGGGAAAACATTTTAAGAAACAGTGAGTCTTTTAACAGTGAGTTTTCAGAGTCTTTTTAACAGTGAAAGAATAATAGTTCAACACGGACACTTCTTGGATGCTAACCCGATATCTAGACGGAACTACGGTTTAAGAACACGGGTATGGGACACCACAAAGAAACAAACACTGGCTGCAAAGGGTTTAAGATCAAAATAAAAGAATAGCAAATGGACACTCCGTGGATTCTAACCCAACTTCAAGACGGAGACACACGCTTTAACACGGGGATGGAACATCACAAAGAAACCCTGGCTGCAATCAATCCCAAACAATAGACAGAACCTGTAGATTCAAAACACGGATATAGAATAATAATTCGAATCCTACCAGCAGACGAAATCAACGCTTAAGAACACTGTGATAGAAAAACACAAAACAAATTTAAACTACCTGCATTGGAACCCAACAAACACAGGAAAACATCAGTTAAAGAACACATTTAAAGTATAGTACTAGACTATGGACATTCCCCCCATTCAAACGCAAACTCCAGATGGAACAATGGTATAAGAAAACAGTTAAAAAATAATACTACAACATGGACACTTCCTGGATTCTAAATAATTATCATGAATGACCGATGATTCTTACTGGAGATTTTAATGTTCATTTTCGCTCTCAAGAATCTCAGCCGTCAGTTGATTTTTTAAAAGAAAAATTGGATCTAACTACGAATACTTCTCGACTTCAATCAACAACGCGTCGCGTTTCGATACAACGATAGATGCTGTATTTTCAAGGAAATTAGCAAATTTAGAGAGTAAAATTTATGTTTCCCATTATAGTTACCACAAACCTATCATTTCATACATAAAAAATTAGGATGACATTCAAGTGCCTATTTCCAATGAATAATATGAATATAACATTTAAATAATCTTTGTAAAGTACATGAATAATAAATATAATTAAATTATAATGTGATATTTATTTTAAGTTAAAGTTTAATTCAGTTAAAGTAATTCAGTTTAGTTAAGTTAAAGTTTTACTTCAATCGCGCGTAAAGATTACACGCACACACTTTTTATTTATTTATTTCATTTTTTTTAATTTTTTTTTACTGTACACACGAGCGAAATTCGATCAGTTGGAGAGATGTTTGGCCCAGTTTTCAAAAGTGCGCTTCTCCTTTAGGAGAGTTTTTCGATCACAAGAGCGAAGCTAAATATAACAATAACCGTGATGGGGAATTCTCAGGAAAAAGACTACTTAAAGAGCACTTTTGCGGAAATAACGGTAGGTTTCCATGGAAACGGATCGCTCCGCAATGTATCGGTGTTTTTTTTTCGCTCTTTGGGTTTAAGCGTGTATGAATGAATTCTTATTCCATAATTCTTATCTGCATTTAAAAAAGTTTTAGGCTATTTTCTTCAGAGGCAACGTGAATACACGTTAGAGCCCCTTAAAATGTCCTCAGCTCAAGGTATCTGCGCCCCCTTTGCACAGGCCTATCCTATCCCTCGAGTACATTTGCCTTAATAAAAACCCACTACACAGAATTGCTCAAATTTAGTATTATTTCTTGAAAGAACAACCTAAGAAAGAATCAAGAAATAGGGGGGTGGGAGGCGATATAAATTATTATATATCTAGTTCAAGACACGATTAATTGGATCGTCGAATGTATTTTGCTTCACGTAGGACACACGTTTTACCTTACGTAAAGTTGTCAGTAATTTAATCCTGGCATTCCAGTTTGAAATTTTGTTTACGTTAGTTTCGACAAATTTTAAATACTTTCATAATTTACCCACCAAAAATATCCCACAAAATAAGCAAGGTAATTTCTTCCAAAAATCGTTTTCGCAATCATTTATATTTTATTTCTAAACTGCATGTCGATTTTTATTAAATGAAAATTACAAATTCATCTTAATTAAAAGAGTAACGAGTGCTTTAAGTACAAAAAATTTTATATTTTATTAAAACTATATAAATACATAGTTCATCTTTTACTTTGTAGAAATATTTGCGAAACAACTTTATTAAAAGTAAAATATTAATTAAATATTACTTCAGTCAGTACGAAACGTAATTACAGTTCGAAAGGCAGAAGTGTAATTTCCTCCATCGTAATCTCATTAAGTGTTAATTAAGTGAATGTGAGGAAATATTGCTAATTGCAAAGTGATTTCCTCCTGCGTTGGAAAAAAAAATATACATAAATATTAACGTAATGACTATTGACAAAGCTAATATTTTTTATATTAATTTAAAAAGTAAAGAGTTGTTTCCAAATTTAAGTCTTATTTGGATTGAAACAAAAATTAAATTTCATGTATTGACTCAATCTTTAATTTTCCCTTGTGTCAACACATTAAAAAATGGGTTTTTAAACAGTTTTTTTCTCGTTTACGCAGCGTTTTGTGTTATGGCAAGGTTACGGGGGGGGGGGGGGGGTTGGTCTTGGTAGGAGGACATTTTAAGTAGTTCTAACGTATATATTCGTGTTACATTTGTGGAAAAATAGACGATAGTATATAATAATCCTTCTGTAAAAGAAAGCATTGTTTAAAATTAAAGAACAAAAGCAGGCTAATAGTTCGTTGCATCTGCTATTTTTAGACACCACCCCCCCTCTGTTCT
The DNA here is from genome assembly GCA_038373885.1 of Cheiracanthium punctorium. NCBI lineage: Eukaryota > Metazoa > Arthropoda > Arachnida > Araneae > Cheiracanthiidae > Cheiracanthium > Cheiracanthium punctorium. The sequence goes on from JAWZYV010017729.1 coordinate 27,179, forward strand.
CCCCCAAATAGAGTACTGCTGGTTAAGGTTAACATTTTTCTTTGTACTTTTTCTAATTCCAAATGAGATTCTTCTTTAAATAAGCCTCTTCGGGAAAGAAATTTCATTGCTTTAACATTTTCCTTTATGGCTCATTTTATTCATTTCAAGCAGACTGTTCTCAAAAACTAGAAATCAAAGTCCGTTGTGGAGGCCATGACAACGGGCTCTAGAAAAAAAAACATTGCACGAAAATAGGTCAGCACTCAATAGAGTTCATTCTCATCCACCTAAAATAAATAAGTTCCTAATCAATTTTCATTACATACCGAAATCGAATTTCATGCTCTTCTGGAAACGTGCGGAAACTTTTGGCATTCGAGCGATTTCGTTTTGTGTACACAGCTTTGCTTATACCCATGCAAACGATTTAATTGTGAAAAAAAATAACCTCTGTCATATGTAAAAACTATTTCAAACGAATTGGAATCCCACTTTCCTTTCAAAGCCTGATGATCGAGATGAATAGGACGTCCTTACGATTGCAATAGCTCATTTTGTCACGCAAATGACACGAAGCTGAAAATAGCCAGGAACGGGTGGATTTTCAGATTTTCAGATTTTTAAGGAAGAACAGATTGTTTTTTATATTTTTATTGTGAAAATTTTCAAGCGGATCGTATAAACGGTTTAGATGTTATGAGGATTTTTCTGCTTTGTAATCTTTTTGAACTTTTTAATCTTCTTCTAGTCGTGGCGGTAAAATATTTATATTGAAGTGGTTGCCCTGAATAGTTACTGATTATTCTCTGGCTATATAGTCAGGGATGAACGTAACTATACAGTAAGATTAGCCCCCTCTAAAAAGCACAGGGCAAAACATCCCTCCCTCTTATGCAAACATTCTTATACAAAGCAACTTTCGTATCCCACCCTACAAAGAAGGGAGTTATAACAGCATGAAAATGATTATCGAATCAAGATGCAAAAAAGAAAGGCAATAGTTCGAAAATAATAATATTATGAAGTACAGTGAAGCACCGTTTATTCTCGTTTATACGACGTTTTTATCATTTATACGTTTTCCTAATTGGTACCAGCAAAATCCACTGGATTTTAATGTTAAGGGGATGTTGGTCCATGCTTAAAATCTCGCCAAATGTCGTCGACATTGACGAGTTTCGCCGAAATATCGCCAAATTTGGCGCCAAAAATTATTTCGTATTTTGTATAACTCTAAAACTTTAACCCGTAGAATTTTGAACTTTTGTATTTAGAACTATCTATATAAATAAAATTAGACTTTTGTCTGTACATTTCTTGGAATTCAAAAATTTTGCGATTTCTATCCGTTTCAAGCACCCGGGAATCCGATGCGACCCTCAAAAAAAAGTTTGTCTGTCTGTCATTCTGTCCTTCTGTCATTCTGTCCGTGACGCTTTTTCTGTTTAAGCATCACGTAAAAACGGCTGAAGCGAATGATATGAAATTGGGTGTCATGATAGGTGGTCACTCACCTTAAAACATAGGCGTGGAATTTTTAAAAAATCTTGATTGGATTTTGAGATTTTGCGAAAATCCTGTCAAACTGCGTAAATTTGTGTTCGAGCATCACGTAAAAACGACTGAAGCGAATGATATGAAATTGGGTGTCATGATAGGTGGTCACTCAACTTAAAACATAGGCGTCGAATTTTTAAAAATTTTCATTAGATTTTCAGATTTTGCGAAAATCGTTTCAAACTGCGTAAATTTGTGTTCGCACATCACGTAATAACTGCAAAGGTGAAAAAATGATATTTGGTGAAATGATAGGTGGTCACTCACCTTAAACTATAAGCATCTAATTTTAAAAAATCGATCCGATTTCGAGATTTTGCGAAAATCGTTTAAAATTGAGTGAATCTTTGTTCCCGCATTATGTAATAACGACTAAAGCGAATGATATGAAATTGGGTCACATGATAGAGGGTTGCTCAACATAAACTATAGGTATCCAATTTTTTAAACACTTTCATTAGATTTTGAGATTTTGTGAAAATTCTCTCAAAATACGTTTATATTTCTTCAAACATCACGTAATAACAACTAATACGAATGATACGAAATTTAGTGATAGGATAGGTAGTTGCTAAGCTTAATTTATAGGCGTTGAATTTTTAAAATATTTTGATTACATTTGGAGATTTTGCGAAAATCATTTTAAAATGGTGAAATTTTGTTCCAGCATCACGAAATAAAGACTGCAGGGAATGAAACGAAATTGGGTGACATGATAGGTTGTCACTCAAATTAAGTTCTAGGCTTCCAATTTTTCAAAGATGTTGATTAGATTTTGAGATTTTGAGAAAATTATTTCTATATTCGTAAATATTCGTTCGCGCATCCCATAATGACGACTAAAGCGAATGAAATGCTATTACTTAGTGACTCTCTTAACGTGTAATATTTTGACAATACATAAAAATTATAACTTCGCTTTCTTTACTTTGGCAACCTACTCCATCCATTCTGTGTACTCCTACAATGCTGACGAAAGTTATTGCTTTTTGGAAATTTGCATTCACTAACCCGTCAAGGACGGGTACTTCAGCTAGTATTATAATATCTAACGATTTTCAATATCTTTTTTGACAGCAATCGACTGGAAATATATTTACAGGGTGAGCCAAATGACTTTAAATACATTAAGGTGTATGGATGCATTCAATTCATTGAAAGTCTGTGGTCAATGACTACTTTGGCTATCCCCAAAATCTCGCAAACTATCTCAATGTTTTTGACTTTTGGTGAAATATCGCCAAATAAAGTGTCAGAAGGAAATCTTTCAAATTGAACTCAGCTTGGCGATATCGAAATATTTGGCTAGAAATCGCTAAACCTTACTATTATTGATATTTTATATCTTTCAAACAAATAAGTTTAGAGGAAGTGCGTAAAAAACATTTCTGATTTAATAGACGTGCAAGGAAGTCATGTGTTGGACACATCAGATTTTTTAGAAATATTTTTATGGATATATACCAAACTTTCCCGAAATTTTTCGGTTTTCGTAAATAAAAGTGACATTTCATAATCAAAATTTTGACGCTATTTAAAAAAGATACACAGATTTATTGTAATATAGGAAAAGAATGTTTGTTGTCAATTTTGTACAATTCCGACCAAAATGAAGTCGCATGGAGCATTTTGAAGGCAAGAAAATTACAAAGAACTTGATTTGGAGAAAATACAGATTAAAGTGTCATTTTCCATTCACTTTTAATACCGTCTCTTCTGAATCATTTTATTTATGATTTTACCTTAGCAAAACATATTTTTAAAATAATTTCATTCGAATATTAGCTGATTTTGTAAAACGTTCAATAAAAATTATGACGAGATTTATTTACGCATTTGTTTGCATTTTTGTGAACATTGAACTGTCCCTTTTAATTTTTTCAAACCCTAATATCTTTTTAAAAAATTGCCGTAGACATACGCGGTTTTTCTCTATGGTGTAGCTTTAACTGTAGAATATTAGTATGTAAAAAAGAAAAAAACACATTTTTTGGGCCAATTTTGATGATTTGGGTGTCCACCATCCCCTAAAATAATTTCATTTATACGTTTTTCTGAAATCGAAGACTTCATTTATACGCTTTTTTTTTTTAAGAACTGAAGAGGGGTGAAAATGTGTGATGCAAAAGTTTTCAACAAGCTTTGACAGGTTTTAGTTTTATGCAAGAGTATCTAATATCCGGAAAGTTAAATGATAATGTTAAACACGCACTTTTAACTAAGCCAATGAACTTTTTTCTATGCATTCCCAAACAGCCATACTGCCGAAAATTACAAAATATTTTGTACATGCCAAACGAATATGAATGCGAGTACTAGCTCTACATTAAATTCAGAATGAAACTGTTGGTATTGCATACCAGTTGGTGTATTTTGTTCTCATGTAGTAATAATATAATATATAATATTTTAATTTAAATCTGATTTTTTTCTTGATGGTTATTACGAACTTTTGACAGTTTCATTTATGTATACGCGTATTCACGTTCGATCTACAGAAAACTGCCCAAAACGGCTGACCGTTCGATCGACAGTTGCGGACAGCCCTGAAAACACGACCTTCACACTTTCAGTACTCTCCCATGTCCAGCGTCTTATCCACTCGGGTATGGTGGGGCTTCAATATTGTTGAACTGGGATCAAAAATAGAAAGGTTACATGATGCACATCATACATATTTTGCTCAATATTATTTTCAAATAACGTATCTGTAATATCAATCAAAAAACAATATCCTTTCAATCAAGCTTTCTTCTATAAAATTGATATTTCTATTTATATACTTTACTGTCATTTTTTTATAAAATCTTCAATGCGGAAATAATTCTTTTAAAAAATCTTCGAACATGTATCCAAGCAAAAACAAATTACAATATCATAAAAAATATAAAAAATTCATCTTAGATCTCACGTGTTAGAAAACTTTATCGTTTTTTAATAACATCGCTCGCTAAATTTATAATCTCGGTGAATCAAGCGCTGCTAAATGCCAAATCCATTCTTAATTACAAAATGCTAAAACATCAACTATATTAAATATTATTAAAATATTTAATGCCCTAGTGTTTCAAAATTTAATTGAAAATTAATCACAAACTTATTTACGCAAATTCGGTGAATAATGATTTAGATAATTTAATTTAATAACCAGCAATCAGCAATCCCGTCAGAGAGAAAAAAAAATAATCTGCATTTTTAATATATTTTTAGAGTAATACATTTTTTAGTTTATAAAAGAGTGTTCTTCACGCACAAAAAATAATAATAAATTACCCCCCGTTTCCTCTAATTACACTATGTTCGGAGCTCATTATGGAAGCAGAAAAATAAATTGAACCTGTTATTGGAGAAGTATTTTATTTTCAAAAAGGGGCTCTTTTAGTTCATTATCTGCTGCTAGCAAAAATTTGGAAGTTACCAGATAAAATAATTGAAATGGCTGATTACATCGAGGAACTGAAAAAAAAAATTAAATTGCAATTGAATTTTTTTTCTTTTGTTTTTCATGGAGAATTAACGCTACCACTGCAGAAAACGGAAACGTTTCATGATTTAAAAAAAAAAAAACGTAACCATCATTTTTTAAAGAAAAATCTACAATAGAATATTGTTTTTTAAAAGACACAGAGAAATATAGTTCTTCGAAATTTGTACAAGAAGATTCAAAGAAAGAGGGAGTATATATATTGATGTGAATAATTTGACACAGCGATGTGAACAAGTGTGGAAACTTGCATTTAATAATGAACCATTTGATTATGCTCTCGAAAAGGAATACTTTTGTGAGCGTTTTTATTATTAACCCTTTAACGCGCAGTGTTCCCGCTCTGCGAACACCCAACTCTGACGTTTTGACTGTTGTCAGTCACGAAGAATAGATTGGATTTCTATAAAAAAAGTGGCGGGTGACAGAGCTAAACGAAAATCCTTTACTTTTTAGCACGTCCTTTCCCGTAACGAAAATGGGCACGATTCTTTTTAACAGCACTGACATCTGCTGAAAAATGGAAGAATGCGAGAACAGCTGGATGGATTGCCCAATGCTGAAAAAAGGGCAGCCGTTGCCATCGCTCGACTGAACGACCAGCAAGAGGGCGGACGATCGAAACGTTCATCGCGTGCCACAGATCGAGAGACCCCTTTTTTGACGCACACTGGCTGTGCGGCACAGCCAGCTGTCGTCAAAAAAAGGGTCTCTCGTTCATTTACAAAAAGTGACACTTTTTAAATTTTTATACAATCCCTGGACAAAAAATTCCCATTTAGAGAAATGCGACCCATACACTCATGAGAATGACGCAAAATTTGAGAATTATAACCTAAAACTGTCAGAGGTATGAAGAAAAATATATGCTGACTCAAACCACTTTTCAAAGGCTCTCGAAAGGGAAAGAAAATTGAACGAAGTTAACATAGGATGATGACATTTCAGGAGTCGTATAGAAATTACAAAGAAAATATTTTTTGCCGCTCCAGCAATAAACCTTTACATTCGAATTCATATATAGCCCCGGATCCTCTTTCTTTAAAGATATCTCTGAGACGTTTTATGGTGAAACGCTAAAATGTGGTACATCACATCTTTAGTGTATGAGGTATATTTTATTAATTACGAAATTTTTTGCATACAAAATAAAAAAGTATCACTTTTGAAAATGATCAATAGGATTTTTTTTCTTAACATAGTCCGTTTTCCCAGCTTATTTTGGACTTTCATTTTTCAATTCACATTGTCCACTTATCTCTAATAGATAAAGTATTAAAGCCCGATACCACTTTTTGGGGACACCCTGTATATTAAAAGTACCGGAGAGTAATTCTCTTTATTCGTACATGTCAATATTTTGCCTAACCAAAACGACTGAATCTAATACTACGAGATTAGGCTAGTGCGTCTGTTTTTCAGCGTAGGTACTAGATTGCAGAACGTTTTCCAAAATTCGTAACCTGAGGCGGGTTAGGCGGAAAACGTTCTTTTTACTTACCCCGCGTGATATCAAAGAAGGGATATCCATAAAATTCTTACTGTAAAATACAACTTTCACGAATACGTAAAAATTGATATCAGAACATTTGAAATAGAATCCTCCAATGAGAATAGACATGAAAAATGGGAGAGGGTCGCCATACAGAAATTATACGTTGGTTTTGCAGATCAGTGTACGGAGTAGCGTTGTACAAATTTAAAGGATGCGTCGAAAGTTATTTCATCAAAAAAGATTAACTGGCTAATATAAAAAATGAGGCCGATTTTTCTTTTTTCTTTTTAAACTCTAGGAACAGGCAGGAGGTAGTCACTTTGCGATTCTAGAAGGCATGAAAAATATATGAAAAATAAATAAATAAAATAATTAAACGAAAAGCAACATTTTCTAGTTAAATTGTTTCTTCTTAGTACGAACAATATTGATGCTGCAATTTCATATGTACAAGCTTAAAAAAGGGAACTAAATTAGGTCCGAAGAATTTAAAATTAGGACAAGTTTGTCCTGATATTTCATTAATATTTGTTCAAAAATATTTCTTCGTTATAAATGAAAACAGGGTCGGCCGGACAGCAAGGTAGGCATTGCATCGGGGAGCCGTCTTCGAATGGGCCCCATTTCGAACTCAAGAGCTTGAAAAAAGTATAAAAAAAGGGGGCATTTTCAACGTTTACAGGGGTGCTACGTACCCTTGCTGCTCCTGAATAAAAACTGTCTTTCTTTGAATTAATCGTATAATAGTGAGGAATTAGACATATACTGTTTTTTTTAGAAACGGGTAACTTGAAATTCACAATCAAACAGACCAAATTAATTTATTAATCAAATCTCCCGAAATGCGTTTAAAAAGTATTAACACAGTATCTATTTAGATTAAATATAAAACTGAATTATAACAAAGTAAATGAAAAATCCTTATGGAAATGAAATCTGAAAAACATGTCTAATGTTAGAAATGCATTTCCAAGAACGTCATTTAATGGATTTTGCATTTCTGTGTACTCAAAAATATTCTTTGATTCCTGAAAAACAATATACAAAGTAAACTTAATTATAATTTTAACATCAAAGAAGAGGCTATTTTAACTAAATAATTAGTTTAATTAAAAATATACCATTTTCCAATTAGGGTAGTTATTAAAAATCTTACAAATGCATCTGTATTATAAAAAGGTCTTTTATCAGTTGAATGCTGATATTTTCTTTTTTTTCTTAGTTTTCCTAAATAGTCACGAAAACTAAGTAAAGAAAGAACTTTTTCGAAGAAATGAAGATATGACATTTATTTAAAAAGTATGTATTATAAAATTCAAAGAAACATAGAAAATTAAAATTCTGTTTCAGATTCCGAGAAAAAAAAGCAGATATCATGAAAATAAATGGAGAATTATAAATTGTGCCTTCAGTGTGAATTTTAAGCGTTGAAAATAAAGACAATTGCAATTACTCCTGTAATTTATCAAGGAAATTTAATCATACCAAATGTATGAGTTACAAAGCATTTTTCCTGACTTCTTTTTTTGTGCGTGCGCGCGTGTGCATGTGTGTGTGCGCGCGCACATGCGTTTCTATTGAAAAAGAAAATCCCAGTTTATTTTATCAAAAGTATTTTTTAACGTGAAAAACGAAGTCAATAGATTATTTGATATTTAGCATAGATAATATTTATAAAAACGTTAAAAATAAAAAATCCATCCGTGGGGGGCCCTTTCGAGTCGGGGGCCCTGAGCAAAGTCCCGATTTGCCCATGCGATAATAAGTGATTTGTATCGAAATCTATATGAAAATCGCCTACTAAAACTGTTTAACAATCTTCGCCAAGCATATTAACTATACTTCACCATTTTAAATACTGTTTGGAATAGGCATCATAATTCATGAGGGTGCCGTGTTCGCCTTTCTTTTTAAATAAAACGCATCTTTGGAACCGAAATCTATCTTAAAATCACCTACTAAAACTGTTTTACAACCTTCGCCTAGCATATTCCAACTATCCTCTACCATTTTAAATACTGTTTGGAATGGGCATCCTAATCCATGAGTGTGTAGTGTTTTCCTTCCTTGTTCCACAAAACACTTCTTTGGAATTGAAACCTATACTAAATCGCCTACCAAAATTGTTTAACCCATTTATGCCTAGTGTCCCTTTTTTGCGACGGCATTTTCGCTATTAGTCGAAAACGTTATTTATTTTTCCTAGGCTTTATTCATGAGTATTGAGCCTCAACTCTACAAAATATTTTAACATGACCAAGTAAGATGTTGATATTTCGATTTTCATGCGTAATGATTTTAAAAGAAATCATCCTTTGTTCAAGAAGTTGACATCAGAAATTTATCTATTATTTCTGTTATCAGTAAAAATCGAAGGAAGTCGCAAAAATATACAGGCACAAATGGGTTAACAATTTTCGTGATACATAGTCAAACTATACTTCACTTTTAAAATTATCATTTGGAAAGTGTATCATAATCTAT
>JAWZYV010017730.1:0-32677 GCA_038373885.1 Cheiracanthium punctorium
AAAATTTGCGTCATATATGTAATAACCTGAGATTATTGCAATATAATGACACACACACACACACAAAAAAAAAAAAAAAACTATGTCAGCGTCCATTCGGTATCAAAAAAGTGAAAATGGACTGTTTGCAGTGAACTTCTCACTTTCAAAATGTCTTATTTCCTCAGACATGCTGTCTTTTAGGTTCATGTTTTAGCGTTAAATACCTCAGACACTACATGAAATGGACATTTTCTTTTTTTTATTTTAAAAATACGTCACCCTCTCTTGAAACCCTTAACAAAAAGAAAAGAGATAAGAGATAAGACTGCGCTATTTATAAAGGCTTTAAAATTGTCTTTCTAGATTATGCAGTTTAATTTTTCTTCTCGCAAATAAATCCAGTATTTATTAAAGGAAGTTAAGCCAAGCAAAGAAATCGTCTGCTCGCGGGACCCGTTTTTATTTATTTTTTTCAACTGGCAATTTTAATCATTGTTACTGTATCCATGACAACCAAACCGCAAGATATCAAACCGAAATTGATAAGCAGGTGGTACGGAAATGAAAGTCCTTCTTTACTTAAAAATTCGTAAAAATTCTCCTAATTTATATTTTTCCTCCGTTCTTCTTTTAAAAGTGGGTTAATTGTGTGCTCCGTCTTTTGCCGAAATATAAAAAAGTTATGACAGATAGAATTCAAGATGCAGCAGTTTTTAAAAATATTTTACGAAAGTCAGCGTCAAATTTAATTTTATTTGAAAAATTCCCAAAAATCTGCAAATTATGTTACACAGACCGAACAAACAGTTTTTAAAAGAAAATTTACTCCTCTATACGATGATGTAACTATCGTTTTCTTGCGAGTGCAATTACCGGCGTTATTATGTATTACGCAAGAAAAATCGCTAAAAATCGGACAAAACATAACATAAAACATTTTCTAATTCGAATTTCGAAAAAATCGCTTCGAGGTGTGTCGAGACCCGTCTTGGAGAATTCCCGTACAAAATTTGGTAGGTCTACGATCACCCGTTTCGGAGCTACGCGAGACACAGACAGACAGACAGACAGACAAACGGACAGTTTACACTCTGTTTTATTTATATAGATATTTTGTATTTATAACAACTTTCTTTTGTTTTTAATAATTCAATACCTTACTTAAAATTACTTAAAAAAATTACTTACTTACAACTACTTAAAAAATTCAGTAATTTTATGATATAGTACTAGCTTCTTTCGACGACCTTGGCACTGTTAAGTGGTAAAAAAAATTCTGCTACGAATTGTTAATGAAAATAAATTCTTGAGTATGTTTTGAAATCATAGGTGACATTAATTATTTTCAATCAATTCCATCCAAGGGCATACTTTAAAATTAAGTAACTGTACAAAATGAAATATTAATGTTGAAAAAGAAAGATTTATAAGAACGATTGCTATCAATCAAGTAAAACAGTAATCAAAGAAGCTGATTTCAAATGAATCAATGCAATTCAAAGCACGAAAATTTATACACAAATGAATGGATCAGGGGTGGGAGTGTAGATAATCCAAGCATAAAGTTTATTTTTTAATGCTTTCAAAATTATTTCTTGATATTATCTATCAGGTATCCATCAATTTCCATGGGTAGGGAAGCGTATCACTTTGTCATGTCAATTGTCCCTAAATACACTCATGTCCATAAATTAAGGATAATGAAGTTCAGGCAAAGAAAGAGAAAGAAACAAAACAAATTTGACTTATTTGTAAAGTCTATTTATTAAACAAAAAGTAAAGAGCAAAAAAGATGCTATATGTTTGACATAAATAATAAAAATTGCAAGTTTTACTCCCTTGACCAAATTTCAAAAAAGAACCTATTTACAAAAAACAGTATAACATGGTTAGTAGGATGGTTAATACGGAGTATGTCTCCCGGACGATGCAATATAGGCCTGACAACGCCTAGGCATGCTGAGTATCAAATGATCAATCTGATCTTGGGGAATATTACACCACTCATCAAGCAATGCACTCCGAAGTTCCGGTAGACAGGTGGGAGGGGGTTGACGAATTGCAATTCGTCGGCCAAGCATATCCCACACATGCTCTATTGGATTCAAGTCCGGTGAGTATGCTGGCCAATGCATACGGGTGATATCCTCCGATTGAAGGCATTCGTCTACAATGTTTGCACGGTGAAGACGGGCGTTGTCATCCATAAACACAAATTCAGCACCCATGGCGCCCCGAAACAAACGTACATGTTGTTCCAGAATGACATCCCGATAGATGTGGCCTGTCATCGTTACACTCTGAACATGCAGGTCAGTTCTGGAACCAAGAATAATTCCTCCCCAAACGAGCCATCCTGCACCACGGTAACGGTGTCTTTCAATGGTGTTCTCTTGGTGGTAACGGGTACCTGGCGCTCTCCAGATGAATGTCCGGCGAGAATCAGACTCCAAACTAAACCTGGACTCGTCGGAAAACATCACACAAGACCACTGTTGCGGTGTCCACAATGCATGCTCTCTACTCCAGGTTAATCGCAGGCGACAGTGAGTTACGGTAAGTGGAACACATCTGACAGGCCTACGAGCATATAGACCAATGTGCCCTAAGCGTCTGTACACGGTCTGCCTTGAAACTGTCGTACCGGTAGCTGAAGAGAGCTGACGAGACAGGTCTGATGCTGTACTCCGTCTGTTTCTTTTGGCAGTAACTGTCAAATAGCGGTCCTCATTCGGCGTTGTAACTCGGGGGCGACCTGTGCTGTAACGTCTACTCACATTACCATCATCTTGGAATCGTTGCCAAAGCCTGGAGATGACACTCTGGGCGATTCCAAGTTCCTCGCATACTTCCAACTGGGTACGTCCACATTCCAGTCGTCCGATAATTCTGCTACGTAAAACATCATCCAAATGCCTCCTTTGTGCAATAACTACGCGGTTTTTGCACTGAAAGGCTTTCACAGCGCTTGTGAACAATTTTACTTCTTTGCCACCATTCCTTATATACCCCTCTCTTACACTCTCGTCATTGTGACGTACCATCCACGCCATCTGGTGGTTTCCTGTAATTTGCATATTCTTCTTCAAGGTGTGTGTGATCATTCCACAGGTGAAATTTTTATTTTAGAGATCAATTTCTGTGTGATTCAGAATTATCCTTAATTTATGGACATGAGTGTAAATGGTTGGGGTATTTGTTGTAAATGAAGTTAGTGGAAGTATTTACTGTAACGTTTATTTTTTAGGTGATTGTAGCGCGTCATTGTAGTTAAAAGGATATATATGTTTGTTTCTAAACTATTGATTAATGTAGTGATGGCGTCGTTGAAGTAAATACTACATATATAGAGTTAAACCTCTGAAAAACAGCTACGTTTGGTCCCATATAATAATGGCCATTATATGAGACAACCGTTCTTTGGAGGTTCACAATAATGTTAATTCAATAGTCTCAATTCAATTCTGTAAACTTCTAACAGTGTCTGTTTTAAGAGATGACCAGTCTTCGGAGGTGACCGTTAGTAGAGGTTTTAATCTATATGCATATATGCATCTTATTTTTCAGAAATAGTTTTTAGGAGTTTAAAATTATTCTTGCATGATATATCTATGCTTAGATTTTTGTAATATCCATTAATAATCAAAGAAATACGTCAAGAAAAATTGTGAAAAATTAGATTAAGAAAAAAAATACAGTATTTATAAAGTACAAACAAAGGAATATTTACAAAGTGTATTGTTTATAATTTTATAGATTTGCTTTCCAGTATTCATGGGTATGTCTTAATATATAATTAGTGGCCAATTAGCTCATATGCCGAAATTTTATTAAGTAAATTGAGAATTTTCATATTAACGGCCTCGCGTTTTTTCACATCAGGATTTTTCTTGCATCCTCTGTTAGGATTTATTCCAAGCAAAAACCTAGAAACAAAATAATTTACTTCAGTGAATTAAACACATTTTAAAAAATCACATTTTATTTTTCACTCATCTATAAACTGAAATTTGTTATTACAAGCTAGGAGCATAATAATTCTACTTTTCAGCAGCACTTGTTGTAGTTCCCCCTCGACAGGCACGTAGCCAGGGAAGGGGAGGCTTGAGGAGCTACACCCTCCCCGAAAAATCAAATATGTATATTTGTATACAGGGGTGGATTTAGGGAAACAGGCTCTGCAGCCCCGCGTCCTCTACAAGAGAGGGGCACCAAGGGGCCCCATTACCACAATCCACCCAGTATTCTAGGGAAGGCTTATACTCTAGGGAAGACCCTTATTCCAGAGAAGGCTTATTTCAGTATTTCAGACACTTCAGTACTAAAATACAAAAAGTTTCAGTATATTTTAAAAATGATCACTATGCCTTGCCTATGTCGGAGGGTGGGCCGCTCTTTCTTGCACCTTTCATAGGACCCCATGATACCTATGTTTAAGTTATGGTATTTGAATATTTGAGCATCCCCGAATAAAAATCCTGACCATGGGCCTGCCCTTCCAAATTAAAATAGTAGAAGACGGAAGTCCAGTAGAAGACGGATTTTGACATTGCTTATTGAACATTCGAAATAAATTTACAATATAAAATATTTTTACTATATTTAACAATATGCTTAATTTTTGTCAAATCTTTTTGAAAAATAATGAATAAAAAAAAAGAATCAAATTTTGAACGTTTTAAAAGGGGATAAGCTCAAGTTTTTAAGCATTCCTCTCTTTTTAAATGTAAAACTTTTATAAAGAACTGCTTACAGAGGGATCAGATCTGCGCTAATTTTTAATTACTTTCTTACATATCAAGTATTGAATAAAAATTTTTTATCTATGATTAGTGTTCCTGATTCAGGATATTGGCCACTGACTACACTTTTGATTCCAGATTTTGAAATTTAAAACGTTGATGATCAGACTGTATAATAAGCAAAATATTAAAAAAATACTTTTATAACTAGACAGTGATATGAAATGGATTTAAAATTTATGCTTTAAAATAAATAAAAAATTTATCTTGCACAGTGGTTATATCACTGAAAATGGTAGATGGCTGAAGTGTGAAGATCCCGGGTTCGGGTTCCATCGCACATCCGTCGACCTAACCGTTCGGTGTTTTTCGTGGTTTTCTCCGAAACTTAGGATAAATAGGGGTTAGGACCCCTTACAAAGACCCCCACAGAGGGTAACTCCCTTGTTTTGTCATTCGGACGAGGATTTACAAGCGGACTTCGAGCCAAGCACACAAATCTGATATACATGTTCACAACAGCAGCAGGTAGTCACTATAGCGCAAGTGCGTTGCACAGATGTATGCTTCGAATGCATATACACGCGTTCATATACGCAATATGTATTCAGTTATCACGAGCAGGCACGTATTCAGGAACATTTTGGGAGGGGGGGGGAGTCCAAACCGTAAAAAAGCAGAATTTTTCACAAAAAGACTATCATTATAGTGACAAAAATAAAAATTTTAGGGGGGGGGGAAGGTCCGAAATCTCAGCACCCCCCCCCCCTCTCCTCGTTAAATACGTTATATGAGTTTGAAGATAGTTTTGGATTATGTGCGCAGATAACTTTTTCTTTTATCTGACTATGGTTCTTAGTAAACTGAAATTGTATTTATTTAAAAGAAAGAAACGGGGTTTGAGGGTGTGGAGCCCCCCTCACAGAGTAAATGTTAACTTAAAATATAGTGAATAAGAATTATAAAAAAATCTATACATCCCTGTTTAAGAATTTAAAAAATGAATACATAATATTTAAATTAAATATTAATGCCATTAAATATTTCACACAGTTATGACAAAGACTGCCAATAATGACCAATACTAAAGCTGTTCCGATCACCAGAAGCCAAAACTACCATGTTTGTTCCCGTAATAGTCGCACTTTTTTCATGTTGAATTGCATTTCATGCCAATTTTTCATGTTGAAAGTCCAGGTGCGACTATTATGCGGATAAAATCTACTATATAATATTGTAACTCTAAAGCTATTTTTTCTGCTTCAAAACGGGGGTGTGACTATTACGCGAGTAAACACGGTATTCTGCATCAAATGACGATAAACATTGTAAAGAGTTTTAAATCTCCCTGATTTAGAAGAGATTTTTGCAGAATTCCCTGACTTTTCCAGACATAAAATTTCCCAAATCCCTGAATTCAGAGTCGCCCTTGAATATACAAAAAGAAAATCCCCACTGTAAAATTACTTCAAATCAAAATCTAGCTGTTTATCTCATACAAATGAAAAATTACTTTTAAAACTGAAGAAAATGATTATTGTTTTTGATAATGACATAATTTGTAGAAAAAAGAAAATCACAATGGTATGAAGCTGGAAATATTTCTTTGACAAGATATACTACTCGACATTAAAATTCCTGCACTGTGTGTAGCATGTCACCTTCTTGGTGTTGCTATTTTGATTACCAGTTGTGTATTAATAAAATAAAATAAAACAGTTACATGCCATATACATATACATTTCATACTTTTTAAAATATTGCTATGGTTTGATTTATTTATATGTTTACAAAATTGTAGTTAAAAGTGTTGCATTAACTTTGAAAAAAAAGTGTATAACTATGCTTCGTTGATTCATTTTTACTAGGATTAAGAAATAATAGTATGCAATATGCAAAAAGAATTGCAAAGATTGTACATATTTAAAACTACATAACAAATATTACTAGGAAATTATAAATAATTTGTAGATACAATTCTTCTGTTCTTTTATAGGTTAAAAGGTGAAATATATCATTTCTTTAATTATGTTTAGCTCATAAACTTGATTAACATATATCCATTGATTTAAATTATTGACGGCACTTACGCGTTAGGAAACTTTAAGATACGCCTAGAAAATCAGAATTCTTATTGTAAGTATAGAAGATAGAAATTTATAAGTTTGGGAAGTGTATATATTATATTTGATGTGAAATCCCCCAGAGCACACATGCACACTAAAAACATCATAAATTGTTCGGTGTTAGACGACTATTCAAGTACAAACACTGAAAATAAACAATATATTTATCACAGTGCCACGATGTTTAAGTTCAGCGATATTCTTTCACTTACTGGAGCACTGCAAACAAAATGATTGCGAACAAAAACACTCATTCCAAAATATTTAACATATCGATAACTATTTAATAAGAGATGTTAACTACAGTTCTAGGACGAATTAGCAAGTGCAATGAATATAAACAAACACTATAATAAGGAAATAACTTATGAGAAACAGTTTATGAGTAGTACTTAACTTGTTACATGAAGTTGCTATTGTTCATTTCCCCCAAAACCAAGAACAATTGCAGTACGTAGTTAATGTGAACAAGTATATCGGATTTGTATGGTTGGCTCGAAGCCCGCTTATAAATCCTCGTCAGAAGGACAACACAAACAAGGAAACCTCCCCGAAGCTCACTCACCAAACGTAACGAATTTAATCCAGTCATAAGTACACACTTAAAGAAACCTAATGTGTAAAAATTACTTGATATCTCCTCAAATTAAAGCTAAAATTAATTAATAAAAAATGAGTATGAGCCGACAGAATAGAGCCTCTATAGGCGCTTTCTATTTTCTATTATAAATGCTTTTACAAAAAGATACTTATTTAATAAGCATTTATATAAGCACAGGTCAGGATTCATCTACAGCAATGATTCACTGGATACCCCGCAGAACATATGGTGGGAAAAAAAATCAAGCCGGTAACTGGTTCCGTTTTGGAGAGGGGAGGGTGAAGGAAATTGGCCAAAAATATTTTTTAAACATAAAATCTATGCATGCATAGGAGATTAAACGGAGCTTTTTAGTTGAAGCTTGGCTTTTTAGCGAAATAAGAATTGAAATAAACAATGGTATTAAAAAAATAATTTTTAAAAATTGTAAGGTAATTTTTTTGGAGGGGAGGGGGTTCACCATATAATTCCCTCCCCCACCCCTTTGATTTGAACTTGAAAGAAATATATTATTAAGTTGTTTCATTAACACAATGTCAGAAAACTGCTGCACTTAATTTTTTCCGAATTTCCCAGTATTTTCGGGATGTTCAATACGTAATGGCTATAACAATCTATTGTTTTTACTTAAAATCGGCATTGTAGTGTAGGGATGTGTCACTGCATTTTGTGATTGAATCTCACTTTCTACTTGCTTCGATCCTCAATGTTCCAGGGTTCGTCTAGAAGGATTTCTAAATTAAAACCTGAATGATCAGCATAAAAATTTGATCGTCTTTTAAAAACGAATTCTTTATAAAGACATTTGCATCATTTGCGAACGCCTGCGTTAATTTCTTAATGATTTCCTTTGACCGAGAGTTTTTCAGCAAAACAAATTTTGTGACTTTCCTGCTCACAATCTTATTCTCTTTTAAAAATCTGTACTGCCATCCTTTAGATCCGCGGAATTTCAGTCCTAATTCGAATGCCTTTTCTGAAGCCCAAGTTTGTAAATCACAATCATGTACATTTTTCTTTAATGTTCTTGCGTGTTAGAAGTGTTAAAACGTATATTTTTAAATTTGATTTAGTTTATATTTATAATCGCCATTCTTCTGAATTTGCTTTTCCCACAGATATAACTGAGTTTTATTTGTAACAAATTTAAAATAATTTTGAACACGCCGGATTTTGCCACTATTGTATCCCGCCAGTATTTTACTGCAGTCTCCTTATCTTTTCAAGAAATAAATTGCTTATTTTGCATGATGTCCTCACTGGACATGAAGTCAATGCTTTCGTTTTCTAAACTAGAAAATATAGGATCTTCAGGGGTATCGAGTAATAAGCATTGCTCATTTGCTACCAAATCTGTTGCATTTACTTTCTGATAATTTTGCAAGCTTTCAACAATTTGATTTTGCAGACTTTTTCTTCGTCTGTGCATGGAGACAATGTCATATTTTTCGAAGAAAATTCGGCGTAAAGCATAAAAAAACATTAAGTATATTTGCTCCATAGTATCATCATGTGGATAAAAAGAATAGAATTAAAATAAATCAGGGATCCGTAACTTAACGTAACAAAATTGTAACGTTATTCGGCCTTGTAAGAAAATAATTTGTTATACAATTTTTATATGTACAAATAACTGCCTGATTTTCGTTATGTATTAGTTAAGTTACATTTTGTATTTCGTTATCATACCGTAACAAATCTACAGAACGCAAATGAATACGTTATTGCAATAACGTTATTCAGAATAACGTTATTCAATAGTATACTTATTATAACGTTATTCCGTTTTGTGTTATACTCAGAAACTGAACAAAAAGTAACAGAATGCATTCGGTTACTCATGCTAACCCTTAGTTTATAACGTTAAACTCACCTAACTATTTAATAACGATACAGTATCAATTAGTTATAGAATATAGCATTTCGCTTAATAACGTTTTAAATACGGTATGAGACCATAACGTTAAAGGAACAGAACGATATTTTCATACCGTTATAGCTACATAACTATATGCAAAAATATTGTAACATTTCGTTACAAATTATAACATTATTGGTGTCAATATATTTAAATACGGTATAAGATCTAACGGTTCAAATAACTTAAAAGATTTCTGAACCGAATCAGCGGCTTTTCGGACTTTTTTTTATTATCTGGGTTATTTAAACGTCTAAGACGAGATTCCTAAGGGTGTCAATGAATGTTTTAAATGGGCTGAGGTTTCAGGGACGTTTTGAAGGGTGAAGATTATTTTTTTGTGTTTTAACTGTTTCTTGTTTTCTTTTTCTTTTGTAAATGAAAAAAACAAATGTTGGTCTATTAATAAACTGAAATTAAGGAAGTCGAAATTAGAGGTGTAGAAAGGGGTATGTATCCCCCTCGACGCCGAAAACTTTAGATTAGTTACCATGAGCTTTTAGACTTCAGTTTATTTCAGAAATTCCATTTATTTATTCCCGACACTAATGCATATTTTTACCCCAAATAAATTACCCTCTGCATTTCTGGTCAAGGTAGTGAAAGGTTGGGAATCTGAAGAGAATTTCGACAACATTAATACATTTTAAGATACATACTGGTTTACGTGTTTAATACCAAAAGTGACATCGTTCTTTTATAATTGCCGACATGAGCCGATTATTCTCGTTACTTCTTTTTTTCGGAATAGGGGGGGGGGGATTGGTTATATGAAATGCTCGAAAATAATACAGCTTGTTCATTAGAAATATAAGTGTCTCACGTTTGAGTACCTCATGCGTGCTTAATCATGTGTACTATGATTCACGAACAACAACAGGGCAATAATTTGCTAGTGACAGTTCTGGATCCGCGAGTAAAGCTTCAATGAACCAAAGTGAGAAAATTGAGAGTCAAAATAATTTTATTTATGCTCATTCAGTACATATAAGTATTACACGACGCTATTTTCCATTTAAATGTTAACAGTAATGTGTAAGGTATGTAAGAAAGATATTCACTGTTTAGTACAAGGACTAGTTTCTTCATGCTTCGAATCCTCACACTCACACGTTGTTAGAACTACAGTACTATTAAAATCAAGCATGTTTTTCAGCGTCGACATAATTTGTCTTTGTCTACATGCCTTCTCACGGCGAGGCACTTTTCAGATGGATTGCCAGATAAAGCGAAGGGGAAGGGGAGTAAAAAATGTTGAAAGTCGCACAAGGTTTGCAATTTTTGATAATTGATCGCCAAGTTTGGTGTCAAAAATACGTCTTCTAAACCAAACCAATCTCTGTGATATCTTCTAAGTTTGGCTAGAAACTGGCAAACGCGACAGATTATTAGAAAGGAAAAGTATAGTTAGAATATGCCTGGCGAAGATTGCAAAACAGTTTTAGAAGGCGATTTTAATATAGATCTCAATTCCGAAGATGTGTTTTATGGAACATTAAGACAAATATGGTACACTCATAGATTACGATACTTTCCAAATGGTATTTATAAAGGTGAAGTATAGTTAGAATATGCCTGAGAAAGATTCTGAAACAGTTTTGGTAGGCAATTTTAATATAGATTTCAATTTTGAAGAAGGGTTTGTGAACAAGAAAGACAAACACGGCACACTCGTGGATTATGATGCACATTCCAAACAGTATTTAAAATGCTGAAGTATAGTTGGAATATGCTTGTAAAACCGTATGTATTGTAAAACCGTTTTAGTAGGTGATTTAATGATAGATTTAGAATCCAAAGATGTGTTTTATGGAGCAAGGAAAAAAATTCAGCACAATGAATAATAATACACTTTTCAACTTAATGAAATAAGGAAGAAAACTAGGGAAGAAGCATGGACTATGATATGCTTTTAATATATAGCACTCAAGTGCGTATTGAAAATCTGTGTTTCAGATTTTAAATACGCACTGTGTTTTAAAGTGTTTCAGATTTTAACTTTTATTTAAAAAAATAATACAGCGAACTGGGAAAAATTCAAGCTTGTAATAGTCCTGTATTTACTTTGAACAAATAACTACATCTTACATTTTAGCAGTTTGTTGCTACGGCCAGGCAAGTAAGGCTAAATAGTAATTAAAAGGAACATTCAGATAAAAAATACGATTTTCGGCAGTTCTACAGGAACATTTTGACTGACAGTGACTTGACTTTGATTCACGTGGATTATGTAACTCTCACGACATCACAAAAATCTGTCAACCCAGATGTCTTCTGACTTAAAACTCGGGGCGCAAAAAAGGAAAGTTGTTAAGAGCTGTAAAAAAGAATTCGTTTACATTATGGTCTATGGATAGAAATGCTTGAAAGTCAGGCCCGGACTGGCCAGGTCGGCTGGTCGGCGATCGCCGAGGGCCCCCGGCCTGAGGGGGCCCCGGCGAGGCATTCAAAAATGGATATATCTAATATATAAAATTCTCCTGTCACGGTGTTAGTCACCATACTCCTCCGAAACGGTTCGATCGATTTTAATGAAATTATATATATATATATTCGTTAGGTCTGAGAATAGGTTTTTAACTATGTGTCATACCCCTAAGTCATAAGGGCGGTCCACCCAAAAATTTTCAGGCCCAGAGTGCTATTAATTTCAATCAGGTTTTTTGTGTAGACATTAGCGTGCCGAGTCACTTTTCAAATGTGTTTACCAGATAACGTGGAGAGGGGGGGGGGAGTTAATAAAATGTTGAAAGTCGCACAAGGATTTACAATTTTTGATAATTGATCGCTAAATGTGGTGCCAAAACGTGACAATTTATTATAAATATATTTCGAGTATAGTTAGAAAACGCCTGGCGTATATTGTAAAACAGTTTTATTAGGCGATTTTAATATAGATTTCTATTCTGAAGAAGTGCTTTGTGGAACAAGAAAGAAAAACACTGTACACACATGGATTATGATTCCCATTCCATGTCTTTGCGGCATAGTTGGAATATGCCTATAGGACGAATATGCCTGGCGAAGATTGTAAAACAGTTTCAGTAGGCGATTTATAGATAGATTTCGATTCCAAAGATGTGTTTTATGATACAAGAAAGAGTTGATTCCTATTTTAACGCCCCCACTCTCGCCAACCTAAAAAATCCCCGTACTTTGGCGAGCTTTGCAGTCTTGAGTCTCTGGGAGTTATGCACAAGTTCCAACGGTACTTACGTATTATCCCGGCGGTCCGCCAAGACAAGTATTTTTTTCACCAAGATAAAAGCCGGGCACATGAAATTGATGATGGTTTGGAATACGATTGGCAACAGCTTGCCAGCAAATTTGACGAAAAAGTAGTTTGGAGGAAGTGACCGCTGGGATTTTACTTA
Organism: Cheiracanthium punctorium; assembly: GCA_038373885.1. NCBI lineage: Eukaryota > Metazoa > Arthropoda > Arachnida > Araneae > Cheiracanthiidae > Cheiracanthium > Cheiracanthium punctorium. The sequence continues at coordinate 12,744 of JAWZYV010017730.1, forward strand.
AGTACCGTTTCAGCGCTCCCAAAAGAACTAGATTAAAACTAAAGTAAACAAATTAGCGATAAACGCACCAGTTAAGGAATTTGAAGACACTTAATTATTACAACTACATTAATTGGCAATCCAAAATAAATAAAAATGTAACGGCATGCTGTACTTACATGTTGTTCCAAATCGCCATTTTTATTCTAAATTACGATTGCCACATAAATGCAAAAAATTGTCATTGTAACTGCATATGTTTAATGATCGCCACCTTGGCGAGAGTCGGGGCGTTAAAGTAGGAATCATGGCGAGAGTCCGGGCGTTAAAGTAGGAAACGCAAGAAAGACAAACATGGTACATGCATGGATTATGATGCATTCGAAACAATATATAGAACAATGAAGTGTATAGTTGTAATATACTTGGCTAATATTGTAAAATAGTTTTAGTAGGCGATTTTAAGATAGATTTCGATTCCAAAGTTGGGTTTTACGATACAAGAAAGAAAAATACAGCACAGTCACGAAATTATATACTTTTCAACTTAATGGAATATGGAAGAAAAATAGGGACGACGCATAAATTATGATACGATTTTAATATATAGCACTAAAGTGTATATTTAAAATCTGAAAATGTTTCAGATTTTCATCATTTTATTATTATGTTTTTTTTTGGACAAAATTTTTTATGGAATGATTATCAATAAGTCTCACGGCCAAACTATATTTGGTTGTGGCTTAGATTTGAGCACACCATGTTTTTCACACGGACAATTATACGTGGCATGCTCTCGAGTGGTCAACCCATGCAGTTTGTTTGTGTTAGCTAAAGATGGGAAAACAAAAAATATTGTTAACTCTATTCCGTGATAGGATTGATATTATTTTTTAGTAAAATTTTTGTAATTAGCGATATACTATATAAATATAAAGTATAAATTACAATGAATTAAAAGTATAAATGTTTGGTATTGTGTTATTTTTACATTCTAGCATCGTTCACTGCGCTCCATGCCTCTTCTACTCATATACCACATCTTCACACACTTATAATAAGTTAGTCATTTCTTTCTACTAAAATAATCCTAGGAATAATTTATATGGCAAAACAACGTTTGCCGGGTCAGCTAGTTACTTTATAATAAGAGTAATTTGATATATATATCAGAATAATTTGATTATTTATTTTCAGGGCCGAATGTAACTGATCACACCGGCCCGGGAAATATTCGTAAACTGCAGACGACTTACATTTTATTCGGAAAAAACATACACAATACACATATTTTACGACATGCATGTGAAAGTGACCGGCCTACCGGAAAATTTACCGGCTTCCGGGTGGGCGTATCCGGCCATCTTTATTTCCAGTAATCTTACGCAAAGACGCAGCGGAGGATCCCAGAAACCCCGCGACTCAAGGGGGACCCCGAAACGTCTGGGCCCCCAAAATCTCTAAAATAGTTAAATGTGATATTTAGGCCCGTGAGCCTAATTTTCAAAAATCACACCTTCTAACATTCTATTCCCTCTAAATTTCCTAGTAAGAGGCAGGGCCTAATTTCGGGGAGGGCATTCGGAGCAAGCGCCTTGGCCCCCAACAAAAAAGGGTCCCCCAAATTGTTCTTTAAGTTTAAAAATTTACAAATTTTGAAATAGTTTCAAAAGACGGGGCCCCAAAAAAGATTTTGCCCAGGGCCCCCAACTCGAGAAATCGGCTCCTCAAGAGGCCCTTTTTCAATCTCTAGCCGACGAGGGCCCCCAAAGAGCTAGTCCGGGCCTGTTGAAAGTGCGCTATTGCATCTGCAGAAAACCGTCCGAACTGTAGACCGTTAGATCGACAGCCGCGCAGTATGTCCGAACGCGGTACCTTCACTCTTTGGCTATCGACCATACTCATTGTCTTAACACTAGTGTCTAAACGGCGCAGTCGATTGATCTCAAATTGAGCTTGTATGTTATAGGTCACGGTTACATGACCTGCATAGATTTTGGTGTGTGTAGGGCTAATAATTTGTTCACAGGATTGCAAAAGTAATTCTTATGCATTTCGGCCAACGAATACAAATCAATTAAAACGTACTAGTGTTTAAATGGTACATTCGAATAAGTTTAAAAAGGGTATGTATATTATAGATCGCCGTCACACAACCTGTATATCCGCCACTGGGTGTAATAAGCATCTTTATAACATAGTGACCTTTCTTGTATTACTTCAGTTTTAAAGTATTTCAAAGACTGAGATAACCATTCCCCTCTTCTTTGAAATGCAAGAAATTTCCTTAAAAGTGCTCCTATGAGAACCCATGAATGACGACACGATCCATAGATTGAATACTATTGATTTATACGAAAGTTAATGCGAGTCATGGAACTGACTTCACGCTAGATATACACTTACTGAATTTAGAGTTATTTTTAGGTTAAAAATGCAAAATAAAATACCAGGGACCAAAGCTGCCTGGTTTGTCGTTGCTTTAGTGAGGTTCTTCGTATATGTATTATATTTCTAAAGATAGGTTTATATCTTTTAATGCTGACAAAAAGATTGTACGGAAATCTATTTGGGCGGTCTATAAAAAGTCCTTTTCGTTTGCACATCACACCGTTGTAAAATCACAAAATAAAAATATCATTATGGTCAAAATAATTATACAAAATAAACGTCTCCTTTTAAAATAAAAAAATACGGTGAAGGGGATGGCATACCGCCTCAAATACAGCACTTCTATTCCGATTGTAAAGCAATTCGTATCGTAAATTTATGGACGAGAAATTTTCGTGAGAAATATCGTGCGAGACAATTCTCTGCCTCGTCTAGCGTTTCGCCTTGCTAAATATTTCCTTTCTCGTCTCGCGTCTTGCCTCGAAAAATTTTCTCTGTTTCGTCTCGCGTTCTAGTCTCGCATGCTAGACAGGAACGCGAGACGATGCGATATATCTCGTGTCCATCCCTAGTTGTAACTCTGCCGGATTAAAAGTGGCTAGAATCACAGCGAAAAATGGATAGAAATGGCTAAAAATTATTTCGAGCTGAAAGAAAAATAAATTACTAATAAACTAATTGCAATAACAAAACAAAATTCTGATTTTGCCTCGTTTTGAGGGAACGTGTCCTTAAAGGAATAAATTGTAACATCAAGTCAAGGTGCCCTATTGTGCTGTCGACATCAAGACAGTCGTCTGCGAAGTTTTGTTTCGCTGTCGCAGAATGTCTACGCTTTTAAAAAGACGTAGACCATCGTTTATACCATCATGTTTGCGCATGCGCATTATAAAATAAATTTAAATAACATTTAATGATGCAAATGGAGAACTACAGACACGGACAAGCGGGATGGACCTATGACTAACGACGTTTAAAATGGCTAGAAATGGCAGAAATAGCTTCAAACAGTTAGAATACGGCTTAATTCCTTAAGTTCTGATATTCTGATTGTCTGAGGTGGCTGATTGGATGGGATATTTCAGTGAAAGGTCTCGACATACAAAGTCAAATGTAAGTCATGTAATCGAAGAACCTTTCTGCGCTGTTATCTTTTGTCGCAAACATAGCCAGAAGTTTTTCTGGAGAAGTTGTGAAAGGCAGCGGTGCACCCTGGCGCCGAATTGTAAAAAATTTTGAGGGAGCTCAAATGATTCGTTGGGACGTGGGGGGGGGGCGTTAAAAAATAGTACCCAATAGTTTAATAGTTTCCATAGAATCAGGATTTTTGTAATTACGTTCCAAAATGTGCATTTTTGGACGGAATGGAAGGAATTTTTGGAGGAATTAAAAAAGTCTTTTTACATTTCAGAAAATCTGCATAATGGTTTCAAGTATCCTATCTTAATTTCAAATTAAATAAGTTTAAATAGAGCGCATAAAAATGTATATAATTTAATAGACATGAAAGAAATCATCCCAGCAAACACAGCCGTATCGGTTTAGGGATGGGCCGTCATCGGCAGTACCGTTTCGATGTCGGCATTGGCATAATGGTAATTGGGACGGTGTCGGTTCTGTGCTGGCAAAACGATTTGGCGTAGGCAAATAAAAGTTGATTTCGGGCATGCAACGGTCCGATAGCGGCTAGCCTTTTAGGGTTAACATGTGATTTTGGCGATGTACTGCACCAAACGTCAAAACCGATATCGGTCCAGAAGTGTAATTTCTAAACTGAACGGTATAAAGCCAGCACAAGCAGCACATATATATTGTTATAATAATTCTTTTTAATTTATGATTTCAATACTTACTATTTACAATGTTTTGAGTCCGTTGGATTCAAGTGCCTCCTTCACATGCGAAAAAAAGGAGGGAAAGGGAGCAATCATTCTATCTGGTTAATTTACCTGAGGTCCTGTCCAGCGTTCTGGTCTACCGCGCATCTGTCAATCTACAGTTTAGATGTTGGTGATTTTCTCCAGATGTATTGTGAATATGCGTTAGATAAGTTAACCAGTTTTTTATGACTTAGTATTGAAGGGGTTTCTAAGCGCCCACCCCCACCCCTCAATTGGGGCAGTTTCTGTCTAGTTATTCACAACTCTGAAATAATTATATGACTATAATTTTCATTTTATATAAAGTGATAGTTGTTAAGTACTTCCAATTTAAAAATAATAATAAAATTAATTAATTAATTAATTAAAAATAAAATACATACAATGCAGAACATTAAACGCTGCATTTTAAAAGTTCACAAAAGGAGCCCACCATGGCCGAGTGGATAAGACACCGAATATGGTTGAAGTCATTGGCGGATCCAGAGCCCCCCCCCCCCAGACGAATGAAGTTTACACTATAGAGCATTGACTTGTTTTGTAAATTCAAGTCATTCTATAAGAAAATGTAACAAAAATTGTCTTGTGCACCCTCCAGAATTTTTTTTTCTGGATCCGCCGCTGGTTCAAGTGTGAAGGTCTAGGGTTCAGGTCTACCGCGCATCTGTCAATTTACAGTTTGGATGTTGGGTGATTTTCTCCAGATGTAATGTGAATATGAGTTATATAAATTAACCAGATTTTTGAACATAGAATTGAGGACAAATCACCGTTGTATCCCCAATTCTGGAACAAAAATTGGGGATATTTTATAAATTTTATATAAATTCAAAACATTATCTAATATTTATAAAATGAAGGAAATATGGTTGATTTTTATAAAATTAGGGAACAAATAATTATTATAATTACTGTTCAACCCCAATTTTATTGCTTATTAATTGTTTTATATATTGGAACAAACGCTAGAAGCCTTCTTCCGCTCAGGGCACCGACGCCCTAAGGCTTAACTCCTGTGTTTTTGCCTTACAAAAAACACAAAACAACAAAACTTTCTGAAATTAAATTGGATTAAAATAGTAGAAAAAATACCTTTTCATTAGTATTTCCATAAAAATAAAAAATATCAGTATAATTTATAGTTAAGGAATTTTTTTTATAATACATTAGCTGCTGTTGTTAAAAAAATAATAATAATAAAATTAAATAAATAAATAAAAGTTTTAATTCACTATACTGAATAATTGTAAATTGAAAAAAAATAATAATAGTTTCATTTTAAAATTATCACTATGAATAATTAATTTAATAGCATTTATTTGAACAACTTGTTTGTCATGTTTCTGTTCAAATAAAATAATAGTAAAAATTACGCCAAAATCATGTTTTGCTACAGCATTGTAAAATGCTGTTACAAATTAAATAAAATTTAATGCTCTTATCTCCTTAAAAATGAATAAAAGTAACCATTTTTTGCTGATTATAGTACTTTATCTTGCTAAAAATTAATTGATTAATTCATTGCAGATATTGAAGTATAAACTATTTTGCAGTAGAATAACACTAATTTGTTTTGTTTTTTTCCACGCGATCTAATTTAAAGTGAATAATTTAAAAGCTAAAATCCCTCGGACTTTCTTTTCCAACTACCCCGTGTCCGCGTACACATAACATGTAGCACAGGCGCAGTGGGGGGACGAGTGCATTCCTAAGAGCTTTCCACCCCTTGTAGGAACCACAGTATTACGCAGGAAGACGAAATGGACCTTTCCCTATTATTTGGGTCCCTGTCCCTATTCATGGTCAATCGAAGAGCGGAAGTTGGTGGTTTGTTTGTTTTTTTTTCGTTTGCTTGTCCATTCCATTCCAAGGCTGTAACAGAAATCATCTCGCAACGTAAACTTTTCAGTAACGTGGATTTTGAGTTTTCTCAGAGCAATGAAGATGGAAGATTGCTGCATTTTCCTCTGGATAAATTGCGATTTTTTTTTCCCCAGACTAAATGGCACTGACCGCAGCTAGACAAAAATTTTAAAATAGTCTGAATGTGGTTAGTGCTTTTTAGTTTTAAATAGGCTAAGTTCTTACGTCAGTTAGATCGGACTTTGCTGTAGTTTTCTCTGGATAAACTGTGATTTTTTTCTAAAGACTAACTGGTATTAACCTCAACTAGACAAAAATTTTAAAGTTGTCTAAATGTGGTTAGTGCTTTTTGGTTTTCATTTTGCTAAGTTCTCACGACAGTTAAAAAGGGGTAAGTTGATTTTTAAGTATATATTAAGAATTTGTATTTTTTCTTAGCTAGATTTTTTTTATCTCAGCTAAAAATGATGTAGTTCAAATCTTATTTTAGTTATCTCAGGAACTACTAAAAATAAGATTGTAGTTCAACAACTGCTAATTATTTCTAAATAATGCGAAAAATGAAATTTATAATTCCAAATAAGCAAAACTTGGAAACTATTAATAAGCAAGCAGGACGGTATTTTTAATAAATAACTTACATACTGCGTTGAAAAATGTGTCTATTTACTTAAGTACTTAATTTCATATTACTCAAAACAACAGCAAAAAAAATAAGTATATTCTGTTATAGAAAGTTCCTTTCTTCTACTAAAGGATAATCCTATGAAAATTCAATAATATATAAAATATTTACTTAAAGTAAGTATCTTCTAATAATAAACATGGTTTTATTAATACTTATTAGTTTCATATATAGTTTAGCACTAATCAACCTATTAAAAATAATTATTATTATTATATAAATTACTTTACATCACTGGGGCTAATTTTGAAATATACAAAATACTTAGTTATTAAGTATAAACAAAATAATTTGTTTGTATATGAAAATGTTTAATTATTTTGAAGAGAAAACGTTTTTATGAAATTAACCGTTTATTTGTAGAATCAGCCAATATTTTAATTTCTTTTAACGTATGTTGTTTACATTCTTCTTTAAAATAATATATAAAATCAAAAGTCAACTTTATTTTGTATTATGACATAACTTAACAAAAAAATAAATTAAAACATTTTTTAAAAAAGCATGTTGTATAACTTTAATATTTTTTTTCTCTCTTTTTTTAGCATTGCATGAATGTTTATTTATAATCTTTGGTTCTAGAAAATTATAAGTTTTCTTGGCTTCTAAAAAATTTTTGGAAGAGAAAAAGGAACATTGTCTAGTTGAGCCTAATATGTTGTTTAAAAAATGTATATGGTCTGATAAACATATAGTAACACGTTTAAAAAAAGTAAACCATTGGTTGATGCATAAAAAAATAATACGGTTAATTTTAAAAAGAGCTTTCCTTCTTAAATTCATCAAATATTTTCTTAAAAACAAAATAATTTGCTAATTAGGTATTTTTAATAAATTTAGTCCTAGTGGTGTAAAGTCATTTATATAATAATAATTATTATTTCTTTAATTTGTTGATTAATACTTTAGAGAACTAACTACGGAGCTAATTAGGGTATTTTGGGAATCAATAAGGTGCTGACCGGTTTTCGATATTTTGTCGTTGCCGATACCACACCAAAAACGTAATGGTTTTGGTTCAAAAGTGGCACAGGGCTGGGCCGACGCCGTTATCGTTTTTGCCGACACCGAACCAGAACCACCCCATCCTTTCGGCCCGACACACGCCCAGGCGGACGCAATTTTGTCGTTTTCGGTACCGCGTGAGCGATGTCGCCCCGGCACATTCTGCGTCGGCATGCCAGTGTCGGCCCAAAACTTATCAGATAGGGCTGTGTTTGCTGGGATGTGTTCTTCGCATTTTTTTAGATTACGTTGATTATCAACTCGGGGGGATCTAGTCCGAGGGGAGTGCTCTCCGTGGGTGTTTTTCTAAGGGGTCCTAAACTGTATTTACTCGAAGTTTCGGAGAAAATCGGTGAATCTCCGGAAGGCTAGGTAGGCGGATGCGACCTGAATTTAAACCAGGCACCTTCCGTTTACTAGTTGAGAGCACTATGTGCTCGGCCACTGGTGGGGAACATCAAGTTTTTTAACTTAATTTTAAAAAAAGGAAGAGGTTCTATGTTAAACGCGTATGATTTTTTAAAATAACTTTCACTTTCTTTGGTATAGTTTTGGATCAATATATTTATAAAAAAGTGTCAATTATCTTTTATTTCGCATTAGAAAATTTCACGATTGCAAAACTATAAAGTAACGAATCCGAGTATCCGGAAATAATCTTCAAGATGTTTCTTTATCCACTCATCTTGCTTAGCCCTAAAAACTAATAAAATTTTCTAACGGTCCCGCCACATTTCTGTCAATTCAACTCTGTTTAGACAGAAAGATTCGAAAATCGAGATTCAAAATAAACTCTAATTTGCGCTTTCAGCTTAGATTTATCAAAAATTTATAATGGTTAATTTTTTTAAGTTTAAAAAGAGTCTTTTTTATACAAGCCCAGTAGTTGGAAAACTTTTTACTATGGATAATAATACTTTCATCACGAAAAAGAGTTCGCTTAAATATTACGAATGATTTATCGAAGAATTGGTTATTACAAGTGTTTCAGGCTGAAAAAGGGAGAAAACGTGAGGAAAATGCAACCCCTACGCATTTTTAGTTGCTTTTTCCACCGATGTATCTAATCAGGGATTTATAAATACAGGGTGTGTCACAATTCTGTCCCGGGTTTGGAAGGCTTATAAAAAATAATATATTGCCGATACGGCAACAAAGTTATCTTTACTGAAGAAAGGAACACTACAAGTTTTGTTTCACAAATCACGAGCTTCCTGTATCTCTAAATATATACATATAGAGTGTGTCACAATCCCCCCCCCCGGGTTTGGAAGGCTTATAAAATATATTACCAATACAGCATCAAAGTGGACTTTACGGGGAAAAGAAACATTACAAGTTTTGTTTTTCACAAATAACCAGCTTCCTCGTCGTTGAATTGGTCGAGGCTCTATCGACGACAATCGCCTTCATCCGTGGCCACCACGCTCTCCAAACCATAAGTATGCGATTTTTTTAAGGAGTTATATAATAAATCATGTGTTTGTGCCCCCTGTGCCTCATTTACGCCAAAGGATCACAACCGTATTCGCTACCATTGATCGCCACAAGTTAAAGCGAGTATGGGAGGGAAGAATTTGACTTTAGACTTGATAGCTGCCACATCACGAAAGGTTCACATATTGAACATTTATGAAAAAAAAGCTTGTAACATTCTTTATTCAATAAAGTGAACTTTGTTGCTGTATTGGTAATATATTTTTTAATAAGCTTTCCAAACTCGGGAGGGAATTGTGACACACTCTGAATATATGTCTGTTCTTCTGTCTATCCTCTGTAAAGTATTAAGATAAATTCTAATATTCTGCGGTTTCTTTAAAAAAACGAAAGGAAAATTAAAATTACAAAATATTTAATTTCATTTAAAAAATAATTCCTTGTGTGGAGGTCTCTTCACCCTCCTGCCCCCGCACTACGGGGTAACTTTCAACTGTGTGTTCGGGGGTTTCGGAGGCTTACTGTATAACACTGCTAGGGGCGTAACCCTTGTGAGGAGCACTTTCCAAACATTGTGTTGAGGGGGCGCAAAATTCAAACCCTGCTAGAAGCAATCATGACACCTCAGCTACAATGCTGTTGCTCTTTCTTCTCAACCGAAAGCTGTTGACCACCTCAAGTTTGCGGTTTTCTTGACCCCTCCAGGAACAGAACAACCCTCTGCAAGAAAGTCGCCCCCTGTCTCAAGGTCATCCTTTTATGGCTATTTTATCTGCTAATCATCTGCAAAGTCAAGAAATATTTCTTGCTACTTCTAATTCATTTGAGACGATTACTTCTCACAAAAGCCTTTAAGTACTTTGTGAAAAAGCTCCGTATCCACAGTCTTTTGTCTTATCGAAAAATAGTAGCACCACACTCTTTGAGTTTCAACCAATATAGAAAAAAAAATATTTGACAGTAGAAAGATTGGAACGAAATTTTTGAGGGGGCTGAAGCCCCCGCAAGCCTCATGGAGTCGACGACTGTGGCCGTACATATATAAACTTAAATTCGGCTTGATGGAAAAATATTAAAACTCATGCTAAAATTACCCGGGGAATGATATATCCCGATATCCTCAACCCCGGCTTCATGTGTTCTTACATCGTCGGTCTTCTGTCAAATGAATTTATATATTTAAAAGGGGACAATGTGATCATGCTTTCCTCATGCTCATGACTAAAAACTCATCGTGGTCAGGATGCACGAACTGCTTGTTGTACAAAATTTCTTCGGAAGACAATAAATCAAATAGTACAAATTGACATAGTTTCTATAAAACTAGGCGCAGAATTTGAATACGGCAGCTTTACGATTTCACATTAGTTCTGTCTCGGTATGTTGGAACATTCAATAATTAAGAATACAGTGTTCAAACGCTAGTGCACTTCAAAGATTAATGTACAGACCGCAATGTATAAGAATACTTTTTTGTGACATGAAAAAACTGTGAATCCTACACTTACGAGAATCTAAACAGGTTGTAAAACGAAGACCTACAATATACATACTGAATTTGAACTTATACGAATGCACCATTTAGACACTAGTACACCTTAAATTATTTGTGTCTTAAATTATACTTATTTTCAGCTGAATGAAATGCACTGTTTTGGAGCTATCGTGTTTGCTTACGTACACAAATCCATCACCGCAAAAAAACATAAATGAATTAATGCCCGAAAGGCACAAATAATTTAAGGTGTACTAGTGTATTACCCAAATGTATTATTGTAAGTATGGTAGACAGCCAAAGTGTACTGGTCCCGCGTTGGGGCATACTGCGTGGCAGTCGATCAAAGTATCTAGAGATTCAGGCGGTTTTATGTGCATGCAGATACAAAGTAAATACGCGTTAGAACCCCTTAAAATGGTCCTCCGCCCAAGTCCCCCTCTCTCGTGGGTAGATGCCCTTCGTGTAGACTTGCCATAACACAAAATACTGAAATACTCAATAGACGCTAGCGCACTTTCAGGAACTCCCGCCCAATGTATTAAATTCTTTTTGCAGCCTTGTAAAAAACTACACATCCTGTACACGCGAAAATCAATATGGGTGGTCTATAATATATATACAAAATTTCAGCTCAATCAAATGCACTGTTTAGGAGCTATCGTGTTTGCTTACGTACACAAATCCATCACCGCAAAAACAACATAAATGAATTAATGCCCGAAAACGTGTAAATACATGAAAATCTTAAAAGTCGAATATTTTCATGATTACAATACTTTCCATATATGTTCGGAAAGTAAAAATGCGATAGATTTAAAGATGAGAATCATTGACACATGAGAGAAATGACAAAATAGTATTCCGACAATCAGTCATCACATTTGCGTAATAGCAATATATATTTTTTTTATCGTAGCAGTTTCATAGTTTTGCACCATTTTATTCTTTATTGGACCTTTAATTATAACCCTTTTGAGCAGTATGGCTAACGGAATGTATGGGTACATCCACGCGCCACTGTAGCGTACGCAGACTTCCTTCAAGGGGAGGGGGAGGGAAGACATAATTTGCATGCACATTAAGAAAGTACTATCTCCGCACTCAACATCATTTCCCCCCTTTCTTCAAAAAAGAAATGGTATGCAAAAAACAAGAAAAAACATAAAAGTAATGGATGATTGGTACATAATTGGAGTTCATGAGATCAATGATGTTACATATGATGTTACATAACACGTAAAACAGTATGTCTTTTCAAATTTATTAACATTCCTGATAGCCCTAGGTCAGCGATTCCGGATTTCTTTCCGTTATCTTGCGACAGTGCAGAGAGTAGTTTCTTTGGAAGGAGCTATGCATTAGAGTTGTGTATAAATAAACGTAATTTTCGCAAGGCATAAAAATCTAAATGCTTATGAGGTCGCATCGTGGCCAAGTGAATAAAACATTGAGTATGGTGGATTGCTAAACTATTAAAGTCCAGGCTTCCAGCCAACTGCGTCTATCTAACGGTCTGAAGTTTTGGGCGATTTTTGCCAGATGTTACGCGAATATGCTTTGAATTTCTGAAAAAGACCTCGGCCAAGGCAACGCCCCCCCCCCCCGCTAAGCAGATACCCGTCTGTTAGATTTGCCTCAGCAAAATACTCACATACTCATTAATGCTAACACTGACTGATCTAAAAATTTCGGTGTTAGGAGGATACGTACCCCTAGCTAAGCCCTTAACTCACACTTCCTTTAAAAAAAAAATTAAATACACCTACAATTTAACCTTTCCAGGGGCGGTGTCAACATCGGTATGTCACTTTTTTACATTTCTTTAAAGTAAAGAAAGAACAACTACTAATTATTTTAACTTTTAAAATTATTAGGTCGGTGCATAATTATCAGGCGTTTTTCCCTTTCCCCATCGGCCGGAACAGTCCCAGCTTTCGCTCCCTTCCAGTCTGCCAAAAGTGCCTGGTCGTCAAAATCCGATGGTCGACCTCGTCCTGGCTTATCTTCTAAGCTAATGTCACCAGACTTGAAACGGGCAAACCACCCTGCATCGAAAGCTGGTATTGTTTTGCCAAATGGAGAAAGAGGGAAACGCTTGATAATTATATATATGCACCAATCTAATATTAATTAAAAGTTCTACTGTTTAACACACCTCCTATTGCTAACAGTTGACAGGATTGAGTTTAAAAGCGTTTTGTGTTTTAAAAAAAGATTTTTTTTCTGTTGTATTGTATTGTGGCGAAATTACGCAAGGGCTATCTGCCAAAGAGAGGGGGTGCCTTAGTCGAAGGACATTTTAAAGGGTTCTAACGCGTATTCACGCTGTAACTGGAGAAAAGCGACCAAAACTCAACACTGTTAGATTGACAGCCGCAGAATAGGACAAAACGCTGGACATTCACACTTTAAACAATTTTTTTTAATATTGTAAAAAAGTGACATGCTGAAACTGACTGTATCCACAAAAGGTTATCTTTTTATTAAAAAATAAAAGGAAATACAATCAAAGTACGAAAAATTATCTTTGACTCCCAATACTTCAATAAAATAATCTAGCTGAAGTAGCAGCTTTAAAAAAAATGAAAAAAAATCCTCTTCAATATACATTGTCAGCGATCCAGAGTGGGGGGAGGGACACAGGAACACGTACACCTGAAAATTACAGTGTAGAATATTGACTTCGTTTTTAAATTCAAGTGAATTTATTTACCAGAAATATGAGCCAAATGTTTTGTGCCACCTCCAGAATTTTTTCTGGATCCGCCACTGTCAGTATCTACCCTGTTCATTTTAAATTAAATTCAAAATGTGCAAGTTAAAGGGTTATTTGGGAGCGCCCCTTATTGTTGGGGGCCCAGGCAATTGTCCCGAATGCTATGCTGGAAATCAGTCCTTGCATGTATCCTGTGTTTTATGTACGGAACACGAGTCTAGGTGGTGAACCCACTCAATAGTTTTACCTTTCATTCACCCTCCTCTCAGTCCGAAAAGCCGATGATTCGGATCAAAATTTTTAGGTTACTCGAACGGTTAGATGTTATACCGTATTTAAATATATTGGAAAATTTTGTTATATTTTGTAAAGGATCGTGTCAATATGAATGGCATTTCGTTATTGCGTTATAACGGTATGAAGATGTCGTTCTGTTCCTTTAACATTATGGTCTCATACCGTATTTAAATTGTTATTGAACGAAAGGTTATATTCTAACTAATTGATACTGTATCGTTATCAAATAGTTATGTAAGTTTAACGTTATAAACTAAACGGTTAACATGATTAACCCAATGCATTCTGTTACTGTTCTTAGAGTTATTATGTATAGCACAGAAAAGAATAACGTTATAATAAGTGTACGTTGAATATCGTTATTAAATATAACGTTATTCCCCGAGCAGTTTTGGGTCAAGTAACCGAATACTGATTTCTCAAATCATTAACGTTATTGATTAAAACGTTATTTCGTGAAGAACGATTTGAAAGTTACGGTATGAATAACGTTATTCGGCTTGTGAATAACGTTATGATTTGTAACGAATAACGAATTGGTTATAACGCGCATTACGTTAAGTTACGGATCCCTGGTTAAAATTGTCCACCAAAGATAAATTTCCTTCATTCATTTTAATTTTTTTCTTGAAGAGCGGAGGGGAATATAAATCCGAAAAATATACTATAACGCAATTCGAAAATGGACGCTCTTGTGAGCTAGTGGAAACAATATTGACATGTAGATCAAAAAAGAAAAAAAAGAAAAGAAAAAGAAAGAAAGAAAAGAAAAGAAGCAAAGAAGAAATAATATTCGCTGTGTCAGATAGTGAAAGCCAAAGTACGGAACAGACAATATTTCAGACTGGAGAGTCATATTCTCAGAAATATCAGTATTAGTCTACTACTACAAAATCTTAATATAGTTCTTGTCCGCCCCTCTTTTTTCCCCTATCTTTCCGGGTTTTTCTAAACAACGTTTTATTAGAATTTCAAGGCTGGTATTTACTTCACTGGTATTTGCTTGACTTTTCACTCTTCTTGAAGAAATGAGAATCTTTGAACTTCTCGAAGAGAGCGTTTGATTTAAATTACTCTTTCAATGTTTTTAAAACAAGTTCTTTATAATTTCATTTTATTAGCTCCAGTTATGTTGGAGGCTATTTATTATTATTTTACGCGTTTGCTACTGAACACATTATTCAAATAAATTTCAACTATTTTCACACGCTTTTATTTAACTGACACTCTATGTCTGGGTCTAATCTTGTAATCAATATTTCCCTGATTTTCTAATCTCCAACTGGGCTGAAATTTTGCATACTAATGTATCTTAGCAGGCAATGCATGAATCGATCCTAAAATATTACGTTACGGTTTTAATTTTTATAACAATTTACAGATATCAGGTAATTTCTAGAAATGAAACTTACAAACTGCAAGTCTCGTTTGGTGTAATGGTTGGAATTCTTAGCTCTCAAACAGCCGGGCCAAGTTAGAGTCCTTTTCTAATTTTCCAGAAAGCAAAAGTAAATTTTGTTCACGAATGTAGAAATTTTTATCTGATTTTGAAAAAGGATAATTTGATTAATTGGTTAAAATATTTAATAACTGCGGTATTTTTAACGCAAATCACAACATTATTATTCTTCCCCCATCCATATCTTATCTATTCAATTCACAGTACACACACTTTTTTTAAAAATTATATGAAAACTAGCGGCTACCCGCGACTTCGTCCGCGTCCGCTTTAGAATTAGGTCCCGAGAGAAACGAAGCATGTGTGAATAACAAATATGTTTGCGACTAAAGAAACTGCATTTAAATATTATTTGCTTTTTACTTATTTTAAATGAAGTATAATGCATGGTAGTATACTTCATTTAAAATAACAGAGTATGTAAAATTACTAAATTTAGATTTTTTTCAGGCATTTGGCGAATACAGACAGTTACGACAGTATTTGCGAACTGTTTTGAGTGTTCTTGTAAAAAAAATATTTATGCTATATGCATGAATTTTAGCCTATGTTAATCAGGAATAGTGCAGCTTTCTATTAGCGAAAAAGTTTTAGAATCGGTTCTATAGTTACAGAGATACCCATAGAGCGTAGTGTATTAGAATTATTTTGAGTGTTCCTGTAAAGGAACTATCTGCGCTACATGCACTAATTTTAGACTATAATACTCAAGAATAGTGTAGCTTACTATCAGTGAAAAAAGTTTTGGAATCGGTTCAGTACTTACAGAGATACACATAGAGCGTAATATAATTCTTATGAGTATCCCTGTAAAAGAACTATTTGTGATATATGCATAAAAGGTAGCCTATAACACTCAGTGTCCCCCCAGTGTCTAAGAGGGTCTACTCTCAAAACTGGAAGGCGGGAGGTTCCAGGCAGGCGCGTAGCCAGGAAAATTTTTCGGGGGGGGGGGGGATATGCGCCTGAAAAACCTTTCGGGAGGGGGGATATGAACTTAAATCTGTATAAATAGGCTGAGTTTCATCACTAATCCAAAAATTTCGGGGGGGATATATCCCGATACCCCCCCCCTGGCTACGCCCCTGGTTCCAAGTTAAAACTCCGGTCGCGCCTGTCGACCTAGACGCTCGCAGTTTTCCGTGTTTTTTTCCAAAACCTCGCGAAAATACGGGCTAGGATCCCTTAGGAAATTCCACACAGAGGAATTCCCCATATAGGCCTAGGACCCTATAGGCCTAAGACTTTCAATCAGTGAAAAAAGTTTTAGAATCGGTTTAGTAGCTACAACATTTCCATAGAGCGCAATGCATTAGAATTATTTTGAATGTCTTTGTAAAAGAATTATTTATGCTATATGCTTGAAAGGTTACCTGTATGTTAATCCAGGGCATAAGCTATCTTCATTACAAAAATCTTTCCAAATCCGTTCAATCATTTTTGTGTGATTCAGTCAAAAACATCCAAACATACACATTTATATTATTGGTAGAATTTGGAAATTTATGAACTTTAAGAAACACACCTGGAATTCTCTTGGTACTTACGTTTTATCCCGGCGGTCATTCCCGCCAAACTGTTTTTTCGTCAAATGAGTTGCCAAACTGTTGCCAATCGTATTCAAAACCATTAATAATTTCATGTGCCCGGCATTTATCTCGGCAAAAAATCGTACGTAAATCGTACGTATCGTAATCGTACGTACGGATAATACGTAAGTACACTTTTCTTTATTTATGCTTTTTAATTTGGCGTAAAATCAACATAATTTCCATACTTATTTATGTTTTCTAAATGCATGTGATTTTGCAAATAGAATTTCTGCTTTATTTCAAAAGCATAAATCATTTGGTGCGGGCAATAAAATGGTTTTTAATTAATAGTTAGAAAAATAATTACAATTTCTGAGCCTCAGGTACACTTTACCGAAGTCATGGCCTCAGTCATGCTCAAATTTTCAAAGCTCTGCTTTCTGTAGATTTGTCTGGAGAACATTCATTTTTATTATTAGAGATAGATAGATTTGGCATAAAACTGGCATAATTTCCGTATTATTTAATGTTTTTCAGATGCACGTGCTTCTTCATTGAAGTAATAGCATTCTTGTTAGCTCAAAACATGAATCACTTGATACGGGCGAAACTCGCCAAGCATGGCAACGTAAAAACGGTTTTTAATTAATAATTAAAGTAATTAAAAATCTAAAATTCTAAGTAGCCTATAACCTTCTCCAGGGTCCCATCTATATCTAAAACCAAAATTCATCATAATTTATTCAGCGGTTTAGGCGTGATAGCGTCATAAACAAACAAACAAACAAACTCACTTTCGCATTTATAATATTAGTTAGGATTGTGGTTTCTTATACTTCAATTGCACACATTATGCCGACTAATGTGTTTAAAATTCATACTCACTTTATGCATTAGTGATTGTAAAAATAAAACATTGGACTGTCGTGCCGGATTGCTAGCAAGTCAATATAAAAGTTTGCATGGCCATATTAAGGGTTAAACCAGCGTTTCTCAAACTGTGGGGCGCGGCCCCTGAGGGGCTGCAGAGCGTTTGCAGGGGGAGCGCGAGAAAAACCAAAAGAGCAAGTATAGTGATGCATGTTTTTAAAAAAATCATCTTATTTACTCTCATTTTTACTCAAAAATATATCCAATTTCACTTAAAATGTTCATTCAAACTTTACTGATAACATTATTTTGTAGAAAATTCGACTAAATGTTCACTATTAAAGATTAAAAAACTGAATGTATGCTGAAAAATGTAAGGGGGGGGGCACCACCGTAAGTTAGCCTTTGTTGGGAGGGAGCGACGTTAAAAGGTTGAGAACCGCTGGGTTATACAATTTCTCAACCACAAGGGAAAAAAAATATACCGCTCTCATCTAGAACGAATAGATGACTGTTTTCTGTGTCCCAAAACTAGAAGAATAGATCGTTGAATTATTCGTGTAGGTGATTCACAGAACTGCTATAGACGAATTTGGTCAACAATTTCTAGTCTTGTAGTTCGTGTTACGAGAAACTATCGTTCGATTTTTGGAGCACTAGAATTTCCGTTTCTGAGTCTACCCGCTAGCGTACGCGGCGATTTACAGCTTTTTTCATCTGGGTATAAGCACCAGATTATAGAGGAGAGATCTAAAAATTGGATAAGTGGGTTCAGGAGTGTCTCTTTCTGTGATCTAGTATTTATAGAGAGTACATAGACTCATAAATTCTAGTTCCATCACTTATTTTCTAAATGTCAGAGGCATATTTTTTTTCATTTCAGCGACGTTTCATCATTAGTTTTTAGTGCAAACAATACTGTTGGAGTCCCACACATTTATTTTAGTCATAAAGCATTTCAGTGTTTCCGGGTATCGGAAGAGGAAAAAAAAAAACTTAAACTCGTTTTTAAATAAAAGCATGTTTTATTTATATTTATTAGTATTCCTGCTTGTCTATATATGTTATACAAAAGTTTAGAAAAATTAAGCATTATATACACTTTCAGTCTTTTCTACAAAATCATTTGCTTCCACGATTATGTACCACAAATATACAATCAGCCTTACCAAACAACTGAATATCTAGTTACATTTAAAACGTACAAGAAAGAGCTCTGTTGACTAACGAATAAGAATATTTCTAGCTACGGATTAAAACGCCTTGATTTACGTCTATAATAATGAAAATTGTACTCACCTCTTCCCGAACGATCAATTTGGCTCAGACGCAAGGATATAAGCTCTCATACACTTTAAACCATTTAATTAGTGGTGAATATAGAATAGAGAATTACAGCTTACATAAAAACGAATATTGACTTGAAAAAAGCAACAAAACAGAATCAAGCTTTTTTTTTAACTGCTTTTTACACACGACTCGATTGAATGCGAAGAAGAAGAAACAAAAAATAAAAAATAAAAACTGTATCTTTTGGAGCAGCTGCCCTTCAGTGGCGCCACTCCAGTTTCGGCAGGTGAATCAACAAGATATTTCTCAAAATATTTTCATACTTACCTTCAAACAATAAAGAAAGGTCTAACTCACATTATAAATATCAAGAAAGTGCTAATAAACATGCTGACAATAAAACACACCTATAATAAAGCAACTTTATCGACAGATAATTCAAGTTTATCATAAGTTTCGATTGATAAGTGGGGAAAAGATACTGTTCTAAAATCATTACAGAAATGCTCTTTTATAATAAAATGCAGTAGAACCTAACTTAAAAGGAATCACAAAGAATCGACACATTTTTCCCCTCAAGCCGATTTTTTATTCAATAAAGATGTCTTTTGTATCAGGGACCATGGTCCCGTGGATTAATGTACTTTTCTTTAAGAGAATAAGTACATTAATCCACGTTTCCCCTTATAAAAGTGTCCGTTCAAGACAGATTGTAGTTTATTTAAACGAAGATAGAGAAATTAAAGTTTTTTATTTTCCTTCCTTCTGTTACGCATTAAACTTGGTCATGTAAAGGTACTCGCTCAACAATTTAACCTATAGTTTTTTGTTAAAAGGTAGCACAAAATTCAACTGTGCATTTTCAGACACCTGAACTTTTTCTATTGAGAAAAGAACGTGCTAAAAGTATTATTTTGTAAATATTTTCCCTTCGAGAGCCTTTGAAAAGTGGTTTAAGTCAGCATGTATTTATCTTCACATCTCTGGCACATTTTAGGTCATAACTCCCAAATTTTGTATATCTCCTCGTAG
>JAWZYV010017731.1:0-32084 GCA_038373885.1 Cheiracanthium punctorium
TTCACAGATTAAAAGCCTTACCTTATATTATACTATAAACCTTGCCTTATAGTCCCTATAAATTAATAGCTTTTTATGTTTGTTTATTTGTTTATTAAAGTGGTAATAACTAATGCTGAAATCAATTTAAGAAAATGTATTTTAAAGCTTTGTTCTCTGTCGATTTTAAAGAAAGAGAGAGAAGTTCCTGTAAATTGCAATAGTTATCTGCAATATTTGCTGGACATCGAAATTTAACTTTTATTAGTGGTCAAGTGAGGGTTATTGGCCCCGGTGTTGCCCATCAGTTTGCCAGTCCATTCTTTCTCAGTTTAGCATTCTGTCCCTTAATCTCAGTCCTACAGTTAGCCGCACCATTTTTCTACGTTGCGACATTCTGTTAGACTGTATCTTAATTTTAGTTTGATGCCCAAGGCAGATTATCACTTCCACCTGTTCCGGTGACTTGTCCACCTGTTCAAACCACTGACTTAATGTCACTAACACATACTTTAAACATTATATGTCGCTGGTTAGCTGTTAAATTACTGTACATAAAAGTATGCTTTTATTTCTTTATTTTAATCCTGAGTAACAGTTGCTAATAATAACTCTTGTTTCGATAACATATTTTTGTTACTCAAATGCTGTATTTTATGTACTGTGACTTTTGAAAATTAATTTTTTTTATAAACTACTTTGAAACAAACTAATGTATACTGTCCACGTGTTAAAATAATACTGTTTCAATTACGTTTGGAATATAAATGCAATTTTGCAGTAGGGAATGCAATCCCACGCTGTTTTTCATTTTGTGGGATTTCGGGATTAAGACTTATTAATCCTGCGGGATTAACCTTTTATTCAGCTAAGAATTCATTTCGACAGAGAAAAATAGGAAAAAGTAAGATTTTATGCACTATGGAGTTTAATAGTAATAATTAATGTTATTTGATAATGAAAACAATAACTTACAGAAATATGAAAATTATAGTTATGATATTCAAAATACAGTAGGGGACCCGAAATCCGGAATGCTCGGGACCGGACCCATTCCGGATTTCGGAATTTTCCGGATTTTGGGATACCGGCTGCGAACTTTACCGATTTCCGGAAGTCTTCCGAGGTAAGCTGTAGCATAGGTCCTTCCGCGTTTTAGCGTCTATTATGACGTTAATATTAACTGAAACTCTATTAAATAAAAACTTTAAAAATATGCACATGATTATATATCTCTGATTAAAAAAAAAAAAATGAATGAATGAATAATACAGTATGTTAAAGATGAAGTAAAATCCATTAAAAAATTCGAAAGCTATGTTACCGAGCCGAGCAAGAATTTTTTTCAGACGGATTTGACGATTGCTGCAACTAAATTGGCTGAAAATATGCAACTTATATAATCTTAAAATTTTACTTAACATTTTTTCATACATAGTTTCCGATTGAAATAACTCATCCTACACCGCAATTTAGCGGGATACGGAAGGACGGATAGAGTAGTTGCGCAATTTTCGGATCAACTGTCGCCTTTCCTCAGCCGGTTGATCTGCGTACTCGGAGGAAAGATTTCTGCCTAGCAATTTATTACGTAACCCAACCTTTTTTCACGCATCCGCAGTACTTTGAGAAGGGGGGGGGGACAGTCATTAAGCAGACCAAATCCCGTTCATCTTTGTTTACATTTAACAGACTAGATGAATCATCAACACTTGAAGCTGCGCGCGTGTGTGTGTGCGTGCGTAAAGGACACATATTTTCTCCCCATTAAAGCAAGTCATTCTATAATAGCATAGAATATATTTACGTTACGAGAAATCGAAAATTACCGTACAAGATCTAACGGTAATGCAATTCTAATTTATTAAACATACATTCTTATTCACACTCAGCATAAGTTTCCCTCCAAGAACAAAAATTTCCCTTTATTTACAGATGACTACGGACTGGACATCCCTTTACTTCAAATCCCGCCCACCTGTAATAATATTTTTGGGGATATTTGTCCAGCAGGATTGCGGATCTATCCAATAAAGGCAGACTGCTGTTTCTCTGGAAATGCTTTCAACAGCAACTCGCCGATCGCAAAGCGAAGAAAGGCGTGAGTAGATGTGATCGATCATTCTCCTGGTACGCGCCCGCGCCCTCCTTTCCCTGCGCTTCGCGGCGATCGACGAAATTCTTCCCAATTTAACAGGTTTTCTTATTTTTACGTATATTCAATTGAAAACGGTCTTTCAAAGAAAATGAGGAATAAAAAGGAAAATAATATCCGTTTATTTATGCTTATAGGAAGGGGGAAAAAAAATTGCAGAAAAAAAAGTTCCGGATTTTGGGTCTTCCGGATTTCGGGATTCCGGATTTCGGGTCCCCTACTGTAATATATTCTTAGTTGCCAAAAAAGAATGTAAAAAAGGCAGTGTAAAGAGTCACTCATCTTCCTAGTCTTGGTCTAATTTTAGTAAAACAGTTAAAAGCGTAATTAAAAAAAATAAAAATTTAAAAGGAAAAATTTTTATAATTGATTCATGATTGTTCGCTAAGAGATAAATTGGCATAAAATATAACTGTTCACTTGGAAAGTGGGAAGTTTGAAAAATTAAGATTACAATATTTGATCCAAACTCCCATTGGAGAATAATTAGAAAAATTAAAACTTTAAAATTTGTAATTATTGATTTATGTATTGTGAGATAAGACACATACATATGCAACAATTTTTGGTCAATAATCGGGCAGGTGGCATAAAATTGTAGTAAAAATAATTTATTTCTCAATTTCAATCCTGTGGGATTACAGTCCTAATCCCGTGGGACTAGTCCCGCAAACATTTATGCGGGATCAGGATTGCATTCCCTATTTTGCAGAAATAGTCTGTTTTTGGATGTTATCAAATGTAGGTAAAATTTTGCAAGGGATTATTTTTTTAAAAATGAATGAGTAGCTTTTCTTTTTATTAATATTTTTATAAGTACCATCTATGCTAAATAGTACCAACTATTATGAGACTATTGTTTTCTGTGTTAAAGTATATTTGAATTAAAAAAAAAAAAAATTAGGATCTCCAATTAAAAATTTAGCTTATTATCAATTATAAATATAATACTTTTAAAATTTTTGCATATATTTTGCGTGCATTTTTTAAAAATATATATTTTATATTTTTGCAGTTTAGAAAGTATTTTATACTTTTATTTGATTGAAAATGTATCTTGTATGCTGTATCAAAAAATACATCTTCAATGCATTTTGCCCAATTCTGCTTATGTTAAAAGAAAAGAAAATCTCGAATTTTTTGACAGTCCAGGAAAATTTTCAAATACACCAAACTTGTCACGTGTCATGTCACTGACATCCCTAACTTAAGTGTCCATATGAGCTAATAATACAAATGGGTTACAAAAATTAAAATTAAAATCAAATAATTTTTAGATATATAATCTTGATCCAAACAAGTATAAATATGTACATAACTTTTAAACTCAATTTTTGAATTCTTAAAATGTTTTATGTTACAAAAATGCAATAGCAATCAAAAATGGGTTAAAATGCTTGGGACAGTAAAGAGGATCCTGCAGTTGGAGCCCCATCTAAGCATGATTGGGCTCTGGTTACAACAATTTTTTAAGATTAAACCTACAAGAATAATTTGTTATTTATTATTACTTTTACAGCAATTATTTATATTAAATATTCAAGAACAATTTAATACTTATTATTACTTTTACCTTTAACGTCTCGAAAAAGACTGGCAGTTTCAACTACAAAAAAAGAAAGAAAAAAATTAGAATTGAAGTAGTGAAAAAGGAATGCAAAACATTAAAAAATTATGCCTCCCCAAATTCAAAAGTCCAATTTCCATTCCTTAGCAGAATGATGTACAAGAAATCAAAGCGTTAAATAATTAGCAATCTTACATGGTCAGGTGATATAAGTTGCAGATAAGAAATACATTGACTTTCCCATTGATTTGTCAATTTTTTTCAAAAATAAATTGGTGAATTGCAACTGAACATACATTACAATAGCAATACAAAATACATTACAACTGTAATACAACCAGCATAGGCGTAGAGTTATATGGGCCCGTGGGGCTCGAGCCCCCCCAATAAATTGTGAATAGGGGCTGAGCCCACCCAATAATTTACCACTAAATACAGAAAACTAATTTATACTAACATAAAAAGAAAGTATTTCACGCCATTTACAAATGTTTAAAAAAAAACTTTACTTGTACTTTTAAAAATTTTCTTCTTTTGATTTCAATCATGATTTAGTATTCATTGTGACGCCACGTAACACACAATGTTACAATAAGCTGCCCTCGCCAGGCTCTGGTTCATTAAAAACAGATTATGCAATGTAAAGTATGAAATGAAGAAAAGTTCAGATGTGTCTAAAATGCACTATCTCATCGAAAATGTTTTTTTTCCCCTCCTTTGGATTTTTTACTTTGCTTTTTTTTTTTTTTAAACTTATAACATGGTAGGAAGATACTAACATGGATACTTACCTTACACAGGTGTAGAATTCTATGGATCCATAGAGCTCGAGCGCCTCCAATAATTTACACTTAAGTCATAGCTGCCAACTACTAGGGAAAATAATAATTAACCACTTTTTGTAAACAGTATATATTTTAAGGCCGAAAAATCATGTAGAAAAAGTGGTTAATTATATTCTGTAGTAGTTGGCAGCTATGATTAAGTTATATGTACGTGAATCCGTGGCGTAGCCTGAAATTTTTCATGGAAGGAGGGGAGGTTACGACTTCTGCAACTCACATATATGTATACGTGTGTATGATAAGGGAGTGAAGAATATACATTTTGTATGGCAAAAAACTCCTCATGGGCAGTTATGACCCCCCTAACACCCCCCCTTGGCTACGCCATTGACGTGAATATATGTGGTTGTGGGGCCGGGCCCCCCCAATAATTTTGAAAACTTTACGCTTATGACAACCAGTAATACAAATATTTTAAAATGCATTGAAACACTAATTTCTTTTTATCATTTTATAGCAGTATTTCTCGATGTCTATGATATGGTGGGAAGTGTACAGGGAGCCTTTTGTTGTATTCAAAACACATGTTTATAGCATTTGTTTTTCATACTACAAAATATCCTTATCTTGTAACTGTGTAATGTGCATATGTTTTATTGATGGGCACGGGATGGAAGTATAATGTTGATTTTAGGCTTCTTCTAAAACAAATTTAAATTAATTTCTCTTCTAAAATTCTATTGCCCACAGATGTCGCCAGATGTAATCAGCTCAGAACTACTATCATTTATTTCTTCTTCATCAGTAATGCACCCGTCTTCATCAAGGGGCAATTGACAAATATCTGTGATTGACTTATTTCAATCACAGATATTTGTGGCCATTTAGTGATTACCCTTTTCATAAAGGTAATCGTCTGATAAAGAAGCTTTTTAAAAATCAACATTATCTATAGTTAGAAATTTCTTAGACTGCACCATCTACATTGTTGCTACTTACATTTATACAAATTTTTACTAAAATGGTCTCTAAAAATTACAGAGCATGGAAAATCAAGTATTTAACTTGATGGTACTCCCTTCCACATGTTCCCTCTATATAAAAAGGACTTATAAAATAAATAAATAAGCTCTTCTGAAGAACACACATTCATTGCTAACAGAAGAAACAAGCAGCTATCTGAGCTCAAATCAGAGGAAGCCGCACTAACTAACCAGTTAAAGAGGTGAGAGATAAGACAACTTCCCCTTGCCTCCAGTCCTTCACCCCTCAAAAATAAGTAACATACCATTAATGCCTTTGGCAGATATAAGCACTGAATGTGTTAAAATCTAATAAAATAACACAAGCAATGCATACATGTGATACCCCTGATTTCGTATATCGTTACATGCCAAAGTTCCTTTTTTGGAACATTGCATTTTTAAGCAAGATTGAGAAAAGACATCTTGCTATTATTTGAATTTCTTTTTATCTCTTTGAATTTATCCTTGTTAACACAATAAAGGAATTTTTGAGAATTTAATAGAATTTTTTTTCTTGTGTACTGTAAAAATCGTAAAAAAAGCCGATTTTTAATAATTTTTACGTTTGAAAAATAAACAATATATCAAAAAATCAATGAGACTTTCAGTAATAAACATTATTTCTTTAAACTGATAGATGCAACAGTTTAGTTTTGAAAAAATATTAAACATGATGTTCCAAAACAGGAACATCGGCATGCAAAAGGTTAAATAAGCAATACTTAGCAAATAAACTGCCTTAAAAAAAAAGAATCACCTGGTAAGTGCCCTGGAAGATCAACATCTGCAAATAAAATTAAAGAAATGAATAAAGAATATCAAATATTAAATTAATAAACACACACATATATATAGTTAAAATTACCCTTAGATTACATAGTGGTCCAAAGTAGGAACTTTATAAGAAGAATTTTCACTTAAAAAAAAAGAATATTTTTAAGTAGAAAATCTGACATTTGCCAATTCCTTGCAAAGATTTTATTTTCATCTATATCATTAAAAATATTTCACCAACTTATTGAATCAGTTAAGAAATATAAGCAGAATAAGAACATAAAAAAAAAATTTCTGTTTGCAGGTTAATAATGAAATTTCTAAGTGGCAAACAAATATAGATTGTACCTTGGGTCATTTTTTTATTTTCAGCAAATAGCCCACTTTACCCAGTATCGACTCTAAAGCAGCTGGTGCCCCAGCCAAGCTAATTTTTGGAACAGTTTTTAAATAAGTCTAACTCGTTTATAACGAGCCCTTATCTAAAAAGAACCAGCATTTACACAAATCAATAAACAAAATAAAAAGTGAAAGTCCCAAATTAGAGCCTTGAGAAACACCAGAAGTACTGATAAATTTCTCAGAAACAGCACCATTAAAATACACACAAAGCTTTCTATTACTCAAGTAAGAAAAAATTCAGTAATATTAATGTGGAAACCCATGCCAATTAATTTCTTAAGAATACCAAAATCAATAGTCAAAGGCCTTGGAAAAATCGGTATAAATGACATTAGGTTGATATCCGTGGACAAACAAAAATAAACAAAAATAGTGGAAAACGAAGAAATCCCACGCAAATAAGTGGAGTAATATTTTTTGTTTCAACTATTTCACATCATTTTAATTTATGTTTGAACCTGCTCTATTTTGCGAAGTTCTTCCTTTACTGCAGGTATGGGCGACCTTTGAAAAGTTGTGGGCCAAACTTTAGGATGCTAGCGAAGTCACGGGCCAAACTTCCGAATTTTAGCAAAATAGCGGGCTGTATAATTGGGATTTATATGGGATATTGAATGGTTTATACTAAGTTTTCAAATGTTCTGCAGGCCAGATCAAAAGCCGTAGCGGACCATATCCGGCCCGCGGTTGCCCATATGTGCTTTACTGGTTTCTTGAAATAAATAATTTAAATTTGAAATAGGAATTAATTTTTATTCTTACAACATTGGAGATTTAAATAAAGGAATGCTAAAGGAAAAATACTAACTTTCAAGACAGATGGAAAAAGATTGAAATTGAGAGATGATGGAAATTAATACAGTAGAAGACCCGAAATCCGCCGATCCAAAATCCGCAAGGCTCTAAAATCCGCGCAGCCTCTTGAATGTAAACAATGAAATCAGCGACCCACGAGTTTGCAAAACCAGAGTACGAGCAACTTGTTTTCACGCGTTGTGATGACGTCACTTGCGAAAGAGCGATTCTGCTGTGCAGGTGTTCGTTCTGTTGTATTTCTCCTCTGTGTTTATGGAGGAAGTTAAACTCTGTGGTTGATCTTTGACCTTGATGGGGCGCAGCGTTAATGTGTGTCTGTGGCTTTTATCACATGGTACTCGCTCTAACGTTCTAACGTTTGTTTGCTCTTTTTTGGATGCACGAGTTACAGTTTCTCCTATTTTTTATTTTATAATGTCGAACTTGAAACGAGTCCGCGATTCCACAGCTTCCACCAGCACTAGTAAAAGAAAACATGTTTCTTTAACAATTCTCCAAAAAGTGGAAATCATCAAAAAGTTGGATACCGGCACAAGTCCTGCAAATATTGCCCAAACTTATGGCATTTCCGTAAGAACGGTATACGACATTCGGAAAAGTAAAGAAAAATATTTGAATTTTTACAGTAAAAGTGACAGCAATTCAGGATTTCAAAATCGAAAAACTATGCATCAGGCAAAATCTGCAGATTTGGATACCATAATATACGAATGGTTCAGAGCTCAGCGAGATGACGGGATCCCAATTTCTGGAATTGTACTAAGAGCGAAAGCTAAAGAGTTGCATGCTGAATTAAAGGTGGAGCAACCCTGTGACTTTAGTTCAGGCTGGTTGAAGAAATTCAAACAGAGGCATGGTCTGCGCTATATTAAAACACATGGAGAGAAACTCTCAGCTGACAGGGAAGCTGCTGAGGAGTTTATCGATGAATTTTCTTCACTAGTGGCTAGTGAAAATTTATCTCCAGAACAGATATTCAACGCAGATGAAACTGGTCTTTTCTGGAGATGTTTGCCACGACAAACATATGCAGCTAGTGAAGAAGGTGCTTCATCTGGAATTAAAGAATCAAAAGAAAGGGTAACGGTATTAGTTTGCAGCAATGCAGCTGGTACGTACAAGTGCAAATTGCTTGTAGTTGCCAAAAGCAAACATCCCCATGCATTGAAAGGAGTGAAAACGTTACCTGTAATATACAGGAGTAATAAACGGGCCTGGATAACAAAAGAAATTACAACTGATTGGTTCATGAACCATTTTGTAAAGGAGGCCCGAAATCATTGCACGAGTGTTGGTTTGCAACCTGACTGTAAAATTTTATTGCTCTTGGATAATTGTCCTGCACATCCAGATGAATCGATTTTGTGTTCTGACAATGTGGTTGCCCATTTTTTACCACCCAACACTACGTGTTTAATTCAGCCCATGGACCAAGGTATCATACGAAGTTTGAAATGCTACTACAAGACAGAATTTCTGAAGAAGATTTTAAATGCTATGCCTTCTTTCGGACTTGAAGACATTAAAAAAATCTTTTCCATCAAGGATTGCATTTATGTTCTGGCAGAATCCTGGAACTCTGTGTCTAAGTCTACTCTCGTGAATGCATGGCATAACCTCTGGCCGTCATCTCTGTTCATAGAAACAGATGAAGATGCTGAATTTTCTGGGTTCAGAGAGAATCCAATGAAAGCTAAAGCTGAAGAGCTATTGATTTACGCCAAGCAGGTGATGGGCGATAAACCCTTGTTTCAAGAAAGTGACATTCTAGAATACATGAACTCTGATGATAATCAAATAACTGAACAGTTAATCGATAGTGAAATAATCGATTCAGTTTTAAAGCCTCAGGATGTGGACTCCGATAGTGATAGTGCTGCAGGTGAACAGGATGAGGAAAAAATACTTTTCGATGAAGGTTTGACTGCAGGCGAAAAATACCTGAAGTTTTTAGAGCAGCAAAACTGCATAACAGAACAAGAAATTATGACTGTTCATCAAATACAAAAAAAACTGAGACTGCAACACCCTAAAGTTTTAAAACAAACTTCTATAAAAGAAATGTTTGCCAAGTTAAAAAAATAATTTGTAAGTTTATTCTCCTTTTGTATTAATTCTATAATTAAGAATTAAATTTAAATAATATAACCACTTTCAGTATGTTTTTTTTTTTAAAGATGTTTAATCATGTTTACATTATTTTCATGATTTTATCTGGGTAAAAATTGGAGCATTTTTTCCTGTCATGATCCGAAATCCGCAAAATTCTAAAATCCGCACAAGGCCTGGTCCCAAGCTGTGCGGATTTTGGGTCTTCTACTGTACTTAAGTACTGCTGGCAAGAAAGGAAAAAAACAAACACCATGGAATTTTTAGAAAAATTCTGCTGCTGATGCACAATGATTAATAAATAAATAAATTAAATATAAAAAGCAGAAATCTGCCGATCGGCGGAAAAGTGGCATCCCTGCTAAAAGCTTTGTACCACTGGCAGCTGTGCGAGTTGCGAGCACCTTGAGCTAGCACTGAACAAGCCAAATATTCTATCCTATTTCTTCAGTTTACCACTAGATAGATAGTATTGTATGTTTATTTCATGTGCACAACTTATGTATGACTTATGACTTATGGAGGGGAGGCCCACAAGGGGCCAGGCACCGCGACCATGGGTCTATTGTACCAACCTCAAGTCCTGAAAAAATGGAAAGTCCTGCCTATGAAAAGAGCCCAGTAGCAGATGCGAACATCAGCATAGACCTAACAGACATTTTGTGAAGCTCCCAGGGCTCAATGACACGGCGCCCAAGATGCTCAAACCTGTAAGCCGAAAAGTACTCACACTCACAGAGGATGTGCAACGCAGTTTCCTCTTTAAGAAGACAACCCCGACAAGTGGGATCATCGACAATCTTCATTATATTTAGATGCCTTTTAAGGCAACAGTGCCCAGTTAACAGACCAATAGCCCTGCGAAGACTGGACCTATTAAGACGCAGAAGTTCCTTGCATCTGTCACCAGGGAAGCCAAGATTAATCTCTTTAGCCTGCCTCTGGCCATCACAATTAAGCCAGTTAGAATACTGAAGCCTCCGAAAGTGGTTAAGAACAGTATCCCTATAACTTTTGCCCGAGATGCCTAGAACCGGCTCAGGGCCAACAAAAGAGGAACTAGAGCCCGCCCTGGCAAGGAAATCAGCCATCTCATTGCCGGGAATGCCAGAATGGCCAGGAACCCAATACAGAGTAACCTTATTGAGACGAGAGAGCTTGCAAAGCTCCAAGTAACACTCCCAGACCAAGTAGGAGGAGATAGCAGTGCTTTGTAAGGCTAACAAAGCAGCCCTACTGTCAGAGCAAATGAAGATATGCTTCCTGGAGTAACCAGCCTTTAAACAGAAAACACTACACATAAGGATAGCATAAACCTCTGCCTGAAAGACAGAGGCATGAAGGCCCAGAGAATAAAAGAGCTTAATGCCATTGTCCGGACAGCAAACTCCAGCTCCAGTACGATTACCAAGCTTGGAGCCATCAGTGCTACACCTGTTCTTACTATAAATAGGAGGCTTTCACCAGTCATCTCTAGAGGGGAAACGAACGGAAAAAGATCTGTCAAAAACATGCCTGACAAGCATATTATGAGAAGGCATGCAACAGAGAGGATGCGTCAACATAGATGAATCAACCCCATGAAAGGTATTGCGAATAACCCTTCCAGTACCCCAGGTCCATAAGCCTCTTTCTGCAGACCAGGGCCTCAGCCTCAATAAAAGAATGCAGAGGCAAAAGGTTTAAAAGCAATTCAGTGATTGCAGTAGGAGTTGTACGAAGACAACCCGTGATAGCCAAACACGACATCCTTTGAATACGGGCAAGATCCTTCCTAGATGAAACTAAGGAAGATCTAGACCACCAAACAATGGACCCATACGCAATGATCGGGCGAACAATCATGGTGTAGATCCAATGAATAAACCGAGGACTCAGGCCCCAAGTCCTGCCAATAGCACTTCTACAAGCCCAAAAGACTCGTTTGGCCTTAGCAAGACAGTAATCAAGGTGATCTTCCACCCCAAATGGGAGTCAAAGTAAACACCCAAAAACTTCACCGAAGAAGAATATGCAATAGGCTGTCCGCACAACTTATGTAGATGCTGAGAAGAGAGACAACAAAGGATTTTCTCACTGAATAAATTTTTGTGCGTTCAGGCTTTTTGTTATAGTGGAAAAAGTTTTTACAAGACAACAAAGAGGAAATAACAGGCAAGCATAAGTTGTGTTTTCACTAGAGTGTGAGAATCTCGCTGTTTTTCCCCCCTCGTATTAAAAAATTACTGTGAGAAATTTGCACATACATACATCTTGTAAAAATAGCATAAATGAATTCAGAAGGCCTCAAAATGTGCAAATATATCGAAATCTCAAAGTCAAATTATTTCATGATTACAATACTTTCCTTACATGGTGCATGCTCGGAAAGTAAAAATTAAGAATGTAACGGATATCTGATAAGTATCCGGTATCTGGCTTATTTTTCAATATCTGAAATACTGTCGCATATCCAAATCATAACTACCGGATACCCGGCTATTTACTACTAAAGTTTTATCAATAATATGCATAGGACAGGATGGAAAATTATATTTGATATAATTAAACTTCCCCTATAAACAGGATTCTACCATAAAACGGGAAAAGAACTAGTAACCAAATTTGTTTTATCGTTTGTATATGAGAAGTGCTTTGGGCATTTTGATTAGAAAGGTACAGTTTAAAATGTTCAAGTGGCTATTAAAACATGAAAAAACAGCAAATTTAATACTGGAAATGGATCATTCAAAATAAACACACAATTTCAACATTTGTTCAGTAGTTTTTGAGCACATTTATAACTACAGTAAAAGCTCGACTATCCGGAAAGCACGGGAAGCGTCGAATGCCGGATAAGTGAAAATTCCGGATAGTTGAGATTGTAAAAAAAAAAGATAGAAACATTCGCCGGCAAAATCAGAGGGGGAGGGGAGAGGGGCATTATGCGTGTGCATACTGCTCAATTTTTATTTATGCAGTTTTGTAACAAGATTTTAATTGAATTTATGCTAATGCATGTTATATTGCAGAGTTTAAAGACGTTACAAGACTTTTATTATAATATGTCTTTGCATCCTTGGGAAGATTAATAATAAATTAAAGTAATAACACCTGCCGATTTTCAATGCTTAAAAGCTTTACACTAAGAGAGTGATAAAATAATAATAATAAATAGAGTGTTATTTCCTGCCCCCCCCCCTCCTTCCTCTTCAGTTTCTGTTCAGAGATAACATAGTCAAATCATTGGAATGCTTAAGCCGGAAAGTAGGTCACGAATCACTACATTTAAATAATCTGCAATCAGCATTTCTGCTATGTGTTTATTTTAGCGCGAAAGATGAAACATATCATAGTTCTGAGTTAATCATTAAAAAATATATAAAAGAACTTTTTGAAAATAATGTAAACATATTGCTATAGTAATGAACAGTATGATCACTGTTTTATCTCCTTGTTGTCCCTTCTGTGCTTGCAGACGCAACAGTGAAATGCTGTGTTTTTGTATTTTGTAATCATTTAGGCTGTTTTTCTTTTGTATTTTTAAACACACCATTGTAATTTATAGAAATATTAGTATTCTCTGGTAATTGGAAATTTGCACCTGTTGCCACCGTACTGTTTGGACAGCTGGAGAGGAGGGGGCACCGTACTAATCAATCTTTTGAGAAGACACAAAAAAGAAATAGAGGGAAGCTGAAAATTTTCCGGTTACTTGGATGCCGCATAATCGAGCTTTTACTGTAGTTAGGCTCATATTTCATGCTGCAAAGTGCCTTTTAATGCACATTTTCTGAACTAAAAAAAAAACGTAAGCACTTCTTATGCAGTGTCTATCAGACGCGGATCCAAGGAGAGGGGGGGGGGCTTAATATAAATTTTCACCACTTTTCTACGATAATTTCTAGAGATATTGCGAATTCTTTTTAGCACGATTTTATAGGACTTTTTGAAAATTGTAAAACACTATTTGTAGGTTCTGAACTTTTTGCCTTTTGTTAATTTCGATTGTGATAGTTAAAAGAAATATTATTTACAGGGAAAAAACTGTTACTAGCCTTAAAGTTTTTTCTTCTGAGAATATCAGGGGTAGAAATTAGACTATTTAGCCAGTGGTTCGAATGAACAGTGACTAAAAAACTTCCTTGGTCCATAAACATGATTTAAAGAAAAAATGCAAAACGACTGCTTACGATTTTGAAATTGTTATTGAGTATTTGAAGGTTCTCTTTCTTAGACAGGTGAAATGTTGCCAGGAGTGAGAATCTGTTCTTTACTCTTCTAACTACAAGCATGAATGTTACTCAGCTACGGTCAAACTTGAAGAATGGTTTCATGATTGAAAATGTATTTGCTTGAATTTCATGTAAAAAACACAATTATTTTTGCTGATCCAATATTATCATTGTGTTTGTTATTTCCCTTTCTTCATTTAATATTATCGTCCGCAGTGTGCTATATTTTTATAAGACTTTTAGCAATATTTTAATTTATAGTTAGAAAACTAAGATAGAAAAATGTGATTCTGAATGTTTGTTACATTACGTTTGATAAAGTATGAGGAAGTCCAAAGACCTGATGTTTCACTTATTAAAAAAGGTCAAATTCACATCTGGAATATTAAGGATGTTGGTTTTTGAGATTTTGCACAGCTATGTAACATTACTTTCTGCCTCTATTTCCATTGAAATTTGGCTAGGTCGCTATTAATAGTTTTTTGAATATTAATTTAATAATCCATAAAAAAATTCATATCAATATTTTATTAAAAATTATAATAATAGTAAATTATGTTTGGGTCATTTAGCTCTAATAGTACAAATAAAAATCAGTTTCTTATTATCAATATTATATGAAATATGAATTAAAGTATGAAAAAGTATTTTAACATAGGGGGAGAGGGATTTTGGAAGCTTATAACTCATTCATTTTCTCTTCAAATGTATTGAAAGTTGGTATCCAGGGTTAAAATGAGCTAAAATTTTGAAATATGAAGTGAAATCTAGGGTGTACCATTGGGGGAAAAAAAATTGGTGCAAAATGTAATATGGAGATGGCCCCTTATGCAATTTTTATGTATAGCAAATTAAAGTGTACGTCGATCATAAATGATTGGTGTATGTCACTTTAGTGTACAACGAACGATGCCCAAATAAAGTACAAGTGGGCGTTTTTTCTCCACAGCTGTACATATTTTAAGTAGACTTAACTTTAAAAATCAATTGAAACTTCCAGAAAATCATAAATGAATTTAAATTGCTAAATTCATTTAAAAAAGATGCAAAAGAAAGTCTAATGTTTAATCATTAGGTATTGCAGATTCCAATTAAGGAATGCTCAGTAAAAGATTGTCCTTTAGAAAAAGGATGAGAGACTGAAAATTTCTCCCTGCCGCTGTAAATAAATTTTGAAGAGAGAATAATGAGAGTATTTTGTTAATTATTAGATTTCCGGAGGAAATTAAAAACATCAGAGATATTCCATGGGGAGAGAGTGTAAAATTACATTATTTCAGGGATTACCATGAGAGAAATCACATATACTGGATAAACAGCAGTCTACATCTGGAAAGGTTGAGAAGATCGCCTCCAAATTTGCAAATGGACACTACATGAACATGAGATGTGCTTAAGGGTTTTTTTTTTTTTTTTTTTTTTTTTAAAGTTCAGAAAAGGTCCGCTTAGCGGCACTTTGGAGCATGAAATCAACTCTAAATATTAACCTAACTAGTTATAAATGTGCTCAAAAACTACTGAACAAATGTTGAAATTGTGGGTTTATTTTGAATTGATCCAGTGTTAAATTTGCTGTTTTTTCCGTTAAAAAATACATCTCTCTGTTTTATGTATCACTTTACCAAGAATGTTCAAATATAATTTTCCATCTTGCCCAATGCATATTAGATAGAACTTTAGTAGTATATGGCCGAATATCCGGCAGAGAAACCGGATATCCGGTAGTTATGATTCGGATATCCGACGGTATTTCGGTATTCCTTCGTATTGAAAAATCAGCCGGATGCCGGATATCTGTTACATTCCTGCTTAGAAATGTCACTGCAAAAATAACCACGTTCTTGTAAGTACATTTATTTCTCATGAGTAAAAAGAGATTTTACTAACCATCAACAAGACGCCTGTTTTCGATATATGCATACAGCAGATACCGCAGTTTGTCTGACTCCTAGGAAATAAGCAATTCATATCTTTAATATATAAAGTTTTTAAATGAATTTCGAATAAAAAAACACAACTAAAAATTTACCATTTACACTTATTTCTTAGAAACTTCACCAAATTTCCTTAAAATTTAAAACAAATAGTTGATTGTAATATCATTGGCTTAATCAGAAAGTACTAGTCGGCAATAGACTTGTTCCACGTGACGTCACACTTCATCTTGGTTGGCAAAACTGACCAATGGACTTATTCTACGTGACGACTGGTATGCATAAGTAACCAATAGAGTTACTCTACGTGACGTCACTGAGGTATTTGTTAGTAAACATGGAACAAGTCTATACAATGTATTTCCGGGCCGTGACTCCGCTGCCGGCTGGCCGGAAACGGAGTACTTCGAGCTCTGCTGCCGACCTGTGCAGAAGTCGTATTTTGGTTTACTGCACAGATATGGGCGTGATTTCAAAAGATGTAAATAAGCCGGCCGTACGCTTCGTGATTGGCTCATTCGGAACCGTCTTATTTGCCTGGTCTGCCAAAATAGAAAATGAATCGCGGAGTGTATTCAAGGCATGAAGCTCTAAAGGTGGATTCATATCTGCCGCGCCGCACCGCAACCATTTCGTACTGTTTCGCCGTTTTGGACCGTTTGCTGTCCGCGCGGCGCATAGAGCTAAGTGGAGGGAGCAACCGATGCACATACCGTTTTCCGAAAGTTTCCGCCGCGGAACTATTTTCTTTTGATTGGAGCCCAGAAGATTAGCGGTGATCGCTTATTATTGTATTGTGATAGAGGTTAGTTTTAATCAATCTTTGTTTAAAATAGAAATGGTAGCCTGTTGTGCTATTGATTGCACAAACAGATCAGATGTGAAGAAGCCTGGTGTCACTTTTCACAGGTAAAATAATTTTTTTTAATGTAATTTAATCAGGATTAGCAAATTTTTCACACACTGCAGTTAAACCTGTATGTCAAATGCTATGTTAATCTGGCATATCAAAAACTTTCAGAAAATTTAGCTTTCGATTGCATAAACAATTGTAAAATTCCTTGATACACATACATAATGTATTTAATTGTTTAAAAAAATGAAAATCGGCCTATTAAAATTGTACAATACGGTTTGTTTAGTTATGTTTTCAGTTTCTGTTTGTATTGTTTTGGTCCGTGTGCTTTGATTAATAATTGTGGTTAATTGCAACGTAATGAAGGAAAAGCGCTTGTATCTGTATCGTTTATGGCTTAATTGTTAACTAATATACTAAATTATTGTTATTTTTTAATTTGTTGTGTTGCAACGATTTCATATTTGTTTATATTTGAAAGCTAGTGTGTAATTCATATGTTAAGAAATGTCAGTTGTATTATTTTAGAATATCACTCTCTTTTTACTGGTACATGTAACATGTTTTACTGCTAAATGCATTTATCTTTCGTTTTGAAGAAATATTATAATTTGTGATCTTTCAAAAGGTGAAAAACGTTCATTTAAAATTTTGTATATTTACAATGATTTTATGTTATATCTAGTCGGCGATTATTTTCTGGAGGGAAGCAGGGATATGTAAACACATAAATATTTTGTGACTGACAAAGAAAATAAAAATTTTAGGATGTTCATACCATAATGTATATAATGTACTGGATGTTTGTAAGAACGTATTTAAGTGAGGGTGTGGACCCCACCCCCCTAAAAAAATATTTTGATTTTTGTTCATAAAATGATAAGTCTTTTTGTAAGAAATTTTGCCTTTTTTTACCATTTGGACCCCCTCCAAAATGTTTTTCTGGATGCGTGCCTGGATGTTAGATATTTTGTTCCTTGATATCTGTTTTGAGTCGAACTAAAAAATCTTAAGTTTGCTTTAGATAAACTGAGAGTATCCCCAGCAGTGGCTTAGCAAGAAATTTTTCATGGGGGGGGGGTTACGACTACTGCAACTCATATATATGTATATGTGTGTGTGATTAGAGGATTAGAGAGTGAAGAAAATACTTTTTGTATGGCAAAATAATTCATCAAAGGGGGGGGGGGTGTATCCTCCCTCCTCCCGTAACTATGCCACTGATCCCCAGGAATATTTTGTTTACAAAAGCAGTAAATAAAGAATTGTATAAATATCCAGGGCCTTCATCCAGATGAAAGGCTATGTAAGGCTTTGAATCTGCTTCGGGGTGCTGACCAAATATAAGTACAGTAAACTCCTCGTAATACAGTAGATATGTTCTGTGCTGTATGGATCTGTGTTCTATGGGGCCTGGGCTATACTCCACCTGGAGTGCAAACTGCACTGCATAATCACTGTGAAACTTACCTGCACATCTTAGAAACAATGATGTTTAGTGTTGCTATGAAAGACCGAAATTGGAGAATGTTGACTTTCACCGGTGAATGTTAACACATACCAAAAATGTCGGTGTAAGACCGAATGTTTGCTTATATTCTAGTACATTCGGACTGCTACCGGTGTATGTCGACAATTAGGGCATGGTGAATCTCGACAGTTGCCAGTGTAAGTGAGAAATGAGAATATTTAGCAAATATTTTGGACATACACCAAGCAACAATGTGAATCCTGATATTCACCGATGAAAATCGAGATTCTCTAGATTTCGGACTTGCACTGTAACATTGCCATTCAAAAGTTATATTAATCATAGGAGCTAAAGCATAGTAAAACCAAAACAGCTGTCTCATTTTACCGTCTTATACAAAAATGATCACGATTTTTTCACAGTGTTCTACAAATCCATGTTATGGGGGTCTACTGTATATCTTAGTAGTCGGGGGGGGGGGGTTTAAATTTATACATTTTTTCCCAGAATATATTTGCTTCACAAAATGCCCTAAAATATATTAATGTAGAATTAATATATATTAATTCCACAAATAATTTTTCTCATTGAAATTTATGATATTTTCAAAAAATACTTTGAAAGCATGTGCCTTAAGAAACTTAAAGAAAGAGTGGTAGTTTGCATCATTTTGAAAAAGTCGAGATATATTTCTACATGCAGCCAAGAGCAGCACAATAATTAATTGTATAAAAATATGCCAATTGTGAGGAGAAATTCTCCTAAAACAGTGGGTATTTTTACTGATTTAAAATTGAACAATTGTTAAGAAGCACTCCTTTCTGAACTTTCATGTTTATCGGTAAATTTACAAAAAACTTTAAAAACCTTAGAGGGCCTGGGAGACTGCTAGGTAAGGCTCAGCCCTCATAGCCCCCAGTCTGGTTACAAACCTGAAGTACTCTTTCTTTGTGCAATATGTAATATAAATAGGACTATCATGCGGGACTTTGTTTTACATGATTATTAGCTTTTCAGAATTAACCTTTCATTTCCTTTTTTCATGATTGCTTTGTGATATTTTCAGATTTCCTGCAAATCCATAACGTCGAAATGAATGGAAAAAAGCTGTCAGATGAGATAAGTGGCAGCCATCTATTTATACCAGAATATGTTCTGAACATTTTCTGGAAAGTGATTTTATTAAAACATCATCATCTGTACGATTAAAGTCAGATGCTGTACCATCTGTTTTTAAGACATTTCCAAAGTATTTGCAAAAGGTAATTGCCAAGTTTATTGTATTTTCTATTTTCTTTATCACTTGCAAAGCCAAACTAGTGGGAGGTTTACATATAATACCTTTTAGATTTTAGCATGCTTCAAAGAATTTTAAAAGCATAATCTCATAGTTAAATCCTTTTACTTTAAAGTTATATTTCACCATCCATTTAAGAAAATATTTCATTTTGTTATCAGAGGCTATTACAGGCAGTGGTGAATGCTGGCTTCCTTCAAGGGAGGTGGGTTTTAATTTGATTTTTCCAGCAGGTTTTGTAACCGTAGCTACAGCTATTGCTATAAATAAATTAATGTAGATAAATACTTATTGTAATATGCAATAAACTTTAAAAACAAAAAATTATATGATATTTATAAAAATCCAGCATAAATTTCAACTTTTAAAAACATGTCTCATCCCTCCCTCACATAAGGGAAGGAAGAACACTTTTCTTACTATTTTAATTTCCCTATGTAACTAAAACTATAATAATTACAAACAAATTTATATTTTTTAAATGTTAAAATATTTCAAGATGTATTTTGAAACTTCCAATAGTGTACAGGTGGAAAATAATAATTTGTAAGAAATATTTTTGTTAAAAATGTCCCATACCTACCAACTCTTTCCTATTGATTATTTTCTATTATTTTTATTTTATTGTAATTTATTATATCAGTGCTGTGCAAGAATATGTTAAGTTCAATTTTATATTATAATGGATAAGATTTATTTAAGATTATTCATGAAATTTGTACCTACATAATTAATCTCTTGAACTTGCTATTAGACATGTGTTTAGTTTTCGATTATTTGAAAATCTTTCAGAAAACTCATGAAAGAAGGCCATCTGCATATTTTTCAATGAGATGTATGCCTGATGAACCATCATCTCCACCCCATGATCAGTCATCAGGTAATCAGGAAATTACAGAGCCGCAAGCATTTGATAATGCTGCAGCCTCTGCTCAAAATAGTGAGCCAGGAACATCTCAGCAAGGAGAAGAACAATCTGCATTAAATAAATCCCCGATTGATGTGACCATGGCAAGTGCATCTCCTTCAAAGCATTATTATAAATTTAAGTTAGACATGCTAACTCAAAAATGTAATTCTTTAAGAAAGAAACTAAGAGCTGAAAAACAGAATACACAAAGACAGCGAAAAAAAATAATTGCTATGTCATCCCTTTTCAAGGATTTGAAGAGTAAGAATTTTATTGAGGAAGACAACTTAAATTCATTGATTAGAACTTCAGAACCGCATGCTGAAATTCTATCAAGACAGCTGAATAATACTCAGAAAGGCAAAAAATATTCACCAAAGCTCAGAGCTTTTGCACTCAATTTACATTATTATTCGCCACGAGCATATAATTATATTCGCCAAAGCTTTCAATGTTCATTACCTCACCCAAAAACTATATCAAAATGGTACAAATCTGTCGATTGTGAACCTGGTTTCACAACTGAGGCACTCAAAAGCCTCGAGTGCAAATCAGCAGAGGATCCACATCCCATATGTTGTCTCCTTCTTGATAAAATTGCTATTAGGAAACATCCATGCTTTGATGGTAAGATCTGCCATGGATATGTCAATTTTGGAGGAGATGACACTGAATTGGCTAAAGATGCTCTTGTTTTCATGGTTGTCTGCCTTAATTATAACTGGAAAATTCCAATTGGATACTTTCTAATTGATGGCATCAATAGCTTACAGAAAGCTAATCTAGTGAGGCAGAGTTTAGTCCTCTTAAATGAAGTAGGTATTCAGATTGTATCAATCACATTTGATGGCTTAGCAAACAACATAGCGATGGCTACACACTTAGGGTGTGATTTTACATTGATGAACAATCTGAAAACTACTTTTAGCCATCCATCAACGGGTGAAGAAGTTGCAGTATTTTTAGACCCATGCCATATGATAAAATTGATTCGAAACTGTTTAGGAGAGAAAAAAAATAGTGTTTGATGAGAATAATAACAAGGTGGAGTGGCGATATATTTCTCAGCTACATGGATTGCAAGACAACGAGGGCCTTCATTTAGGAAATAGGTTGAAAACCAGCCACATTTATTTTCACAAACAAAAAATGAAAGTATTCTTAGCCACACAGCTATTCAGTGACTCTGTAGCTGATGCAATAGAATTCTGTTGCTATAATTTAAAATTGAGAGTTTACGGACTCTGAAGCAACAGTACAGTTTATGAGTTTTCAATAAACTGTTTGATGTATTTAATTCTAGAAGCATGTGGCAGATATTGAACAAAAGACCCATAAATCCAGATAATATGCCTGAAACCTTGGAATTTCTAGAAACAGCAGATAAATACTTAGCAGGCCTGAAAATTCGACGAAGCTCGAATGCTTCTGATAGTATTTTGCTTTCAAACAGAAGAACTGGGTTTTTAGGCTTCAGAATATGTATAAAAAGTTTGCTTCATCTAATTAACACTTTGATTTACAAACAAAAAGTGGCTTTCATACCCACATATAGGATAAGCCAAGATCATCTGGAGTTGTTTTTTTCAGCTATAAGATTTATGGGTGGAGCAAACAATAATCCAAATGCACAGCAGTTCAAGACAGCTTATAGGAAGTTGCTCATCCACACAGAACTGCAGGACAGTACAACTGGGCACTGCATGCCTCTAGAACAGGTATAACATACATTTTTAGAGTACTAATCTTGATATATTAGTCTAAATAAACATTTAACCATTTTTGACCAATTGTTTTAGTACTGGTAGTTTTAATTGATGAATGTTTTATTTACTTTACTTATTTAAAAACTGTGACTAATGTAACATTCTGTAGTTTTAATTTTAGTTAGTGACAGAAAAATATTATGTTAGTCACACCCCCAAAAAGGCCATTATTTTTTGCTAAAATTCAAAATTAAACTATATATCCTTATTTATGATCTTATAATTCATAACTGTAAAACTGAAAATTATCTTAATTTTACATTTAATTTATCAGTCAAAAATCGATTTCATTTTCTAGAAATATTGTTAGTTACCTTGGATGACCCATTGGTGTTGTTCAATTTTTAATGTGCACATTTAAGATAAGTTTTGAAATAGAGTGTGGGCAGTTTCTTAAATTTGTGGAACTTTTTCTTTTTAATAGATATCTATATTGACATGCAGCTCAACAGTCGCCCCATTCAACATCATCAATGAATCATCAGGCAGAAATAGAATAATGGATGATGAATCTGTTATTACAGAATTTCCATATACCCATGACCACATATATTTAGCTAATCCGGGTCTCCTGTCGGAATTGACTAGTGAATGTGTGGAATACATCTGTGGATATATTGTTCACCGCCTCAGAAATATTCTCAGATGCAGTGTATGTGCAGAAGCACTATTTGGTGAACCAAGAGCTGAATCCCTCACTGCAAAGAAAACGAAGGGGAGACTGCTCAATCCTTCTTCTGATGTGATTCATATTTCCAAAAAGTGTGAATCCATATTTCGATATAATATCCCTAGTGATAATAAGCTTTCAAAAAATCTTGATGTGATTAAATTTACTAATCAAGTATTGAAAGTATTTATTGGCAGTAATGTGTTCTCTTCCCTAAATGAACATATATATGATATGGATCCTTTGTCAAATCATAGAACCCATTTAATTAGGCAAATCATACAATGCTATTATCAAGTTAGAATAGCACATTTTGCTAAAAAACAAATTGATAAAGTTACAATTAGGAGCATTTGTACCAAAATGCCAATATTCAAAGGGCAATAAGCTGTATTGCAATATTCTTTATCCAGTTCCATATCAAATTCATATTTAATTATAAATTCCATAATATTGCAGTTAAAATTTAGTAATCTTAAATTATCTTTCTATTCCAATCTTTGGTCAGCTGAAATTTCTTTTACTAAAATTGAAATTTTCCCTTTTCTCAAATATTAGTTTTTATTTTTTTTCATTGCAAATTATAAAATAAAACCATTACATTTTGCATATTATAATGTAAAATATCCTTAAAATTTAATCAATCTTTTTGCATGTTGAATTCCTAACTGATGTATTAAGCCCATGTGTGTCTTATTGTTGATTTATTTTTATTAACTCCTAATTTTTTTAGTTAATTTTGTTATGAAGAAGTCATGATCAGTATGAGTTATACATAACCAGAAAAATTTGGTATTTTACTTAATTCTAGCTTTTGTGCTTAGTAACATTATTATGTGTTTTATTTGGCGCTGCACAATTCTGCTTTTTGAATACCTAATTAATGCATTTGAACCCATGATTGCCTTATTTTTATTTGTTCCAAAAATGTTTTTCTTTTTGTAATTTTGTTTAAGGAAGTAGCGATAAGTTATATAACCAGGAAAACATTTATATTTTGATTGAGTACTTGAATTTGCCATTTTATCATCCTTTATTCATTTATTTTTCATGGGCTTTTATACAACTATTAGTTGGTGATGTTTCTTATTTGCGTGTACATCTACTAATTCTAGCTTTTGTTCTTAGTTATATGTTAATGATTCTGCTTTTCATATTTCTGATTGATGTATTGAGCCCACGAGTGCCTTATTTTATATATAATTTTATTAATAACAAAAAGAGTTTCCTTTTTATAATTTTGCTATAAGGAAGTAGTGGTAAGCATAAGTTATTATATAACCAGGAAAAATTTATATTTTGATTGAGTGCTTGAATTTGCCATTTTATTATTATTTGTTCATTTAATTTTTTTGTGGGCTTTTATACAGCTATTAATTGCCTATGTTTCTTGTTTGCATGTACATCTACTAATTCTAGCTTTTGTTCTTAGTTATATGTTTACGATTCTGCTTTTTATATTTGTAATTGATGTACTGAGCCCATGAGTGCCTTACTTTATATGTAATTTTATTAATTCTGAAAAAGGTTTCTTTTTTATAATTTTGCTATAAGGAAGTAGTGATAAGTATAAGTTATTATATAACCAGGAAAAAATTTATATTTTGATTGAGTGCTTGAATTTGCCATTTTATTATTATTTGTTCATTAAAATTTTCATGGGCTTTTATACAGCTATTAGTTGGCGGTGTTTCTTGTTTGCATGTACTTCTACTAATTCTAGCTTTTCGTTTTTAGTTAAGTGTTTTATTGTTGCTTCACGATTCTGCTTTTTTAATTT
This sequence comes from Cheiracanthium punctorium, assembly GCA_038373885.1. NCBI lineage: Eukaryota > Metazoa > Arthropoda > Arachnida > Araneae > Cheiracanthiidae > Cheiracanthium > Cheiracanthium punctorium. Next base: position 24,511 of record JAWZYV010017731.1, read on the forward strand.
CTAATTGATGTATTGAGCCCATGAGTGCCTTATTTCTTATGTAATTTTATTAATTCCAGAATGGTTTCCTTTTTTGAAATTTTGCTATAAAGAAGTACTATAAGTTATTATATAACCAGGAAAATATTTATATTTCTGTTTTTGTTGAGTGCTTGAACTTGCCATTTTAGTATTGTTTATTGATTTATTTTTCATGGGCTTTTATACAGCTATTAGTAGATGATTTTTCTTGTTTGCATGTACTTAATTCTAACTTTTGTTTTTTATAACAATTATGCTTTTGATTTGTCACTGCATGATTCTGTCTTAATCTACAGAAGTTTTCCCATAAGCAAGAAAAAAATTATTAATATGCATTTCTACTGATGATTCTCTCAATATGTATTTTGTTTGCTACTGCATGATTATATGTTGTAATCTGCATGGGTTATCTAATATAACCAAGGAAAATTTGATTAATATGCATATCATCTGATTATTATCAATATGTATTTTATTTGTTATTGTATGATTATGTGTTCTACTATGCATGAATTATCTAATATAACAAGAAAAAATTATATTTTAAGTTATTTTAGATTTTAAAAAAAATAATTTTTCAGTTATGGTTAATGTCTGTTATGTGCTTTCATTAGCATAAGCTATCTATAACTAAGAAAAAAATGATGATTAATGTTCTGTTAAATGTCCTATTGCAATCTTATGTTCTAACTTTTTTGTGTTTTTTAGAATTCACTTGGCTGTTACATAAGGAAGAATGAAACTGAAAGTTCTTTGTAGAGGTATCTTATTCATTTATTTTAATATTGTCACAGATATGTAAATTCAGGAATATTTGAATAGCTTACACATTTTTTTTTATAAGTAACTATTTTCTCATGCTTTTAAAATAAAGCATGATTTGCTGGCATTATTTTTTTTATTAATTGTTTTGTTTCAATATTGATTTATATGCTTAATGAAGATATAAGTTATCAATTAAAAACATTAATTGCAAATATCTATTCAAAAGAGAGGTTTTTGGTAATGTTTTTTATAAAATGTTTTCTAATTTTCCCTTTTATCTAATGTGCCTGATGAATGCCTGTGCAGTGTTGCTGTGCATTTGAAAACAGCACATTTTGCACTTGCATTTTTTCGGCTAAGTTTAGCAGAAGAAATGGTTGTGAAACTACATGGAATTCCTCAAATATTTCTGAAGTTGGCATAATGTTACAGGTAAGCTGTCATTTTCAAGAAAATATTCATTTTCCTTGACTGAAATCAAGTTGGTTTGTATAACAAAAGGTAAATTCTTTAAAATGTTTTTCATGAAATATATTTTTCCGATTTCCACCTTTTTTCTAATGCCTGACAAATGCTTGTGCAATGTTGCTGTGCATCTGATACAGCAGCTTTTATACTTGCATTTTTTTGGCTATTAAATACAGTGTAGCAGAAGTTGACAAGCTACAGTTTTTTTTTTCTTTCTGAATTCTGAAGTGAAGCATAATGCTGCTGATAAGCTGACATTTAAAAAATAATCTTCCTTTTCTTTAATAGAAAACAGGTTGGTTTTAAAGGTACAATGGATATTATTTTTAATAAAATATTTTTGTCCATTTTTTTCTCTATTTTCATATATATAAATATAAGTTTTAATGCTTAAACTTGAAGCAATGCAGTCCATGCAACAGATACTCAGTTGCTTATCTGTACTAACAGAGTTGTGTACTTTAAAAGTTCCCCCAATATCTACTTTTTAAAGTTTCTTGCTGGATGCTAGGTTCCTTCCAATTTGTATCCAGGTATAATCCATTGATTGCTTTAGTGATTGCTACTCATCTGTTCATCCCCACTATAAAATTTCTTTATTTGATTAAAAAGAATGATTTTCAATATAAAGTTCAATATTAAAAATTTATATGAATTTTTATGATCTCTGGTGCAAGCATCATATAAACTGTATTGGATTGAATAAGAGATGAGAGGGAGGCAGAGCTATATCTGTGTAAAATCCACATGATTTCATTTGTTTAAATACAACACACTGAAATCAGGAGCTTTCTAAATTTTGCATTGCTTAGCAAACTTACACAGTCATACCTTCTCTTCTCCCATCTCCTCATCTCTCGTACCTTATAATTTGTAACATCAAACTGATACAGATATTAAATAAATCACACAGTCTCCTTAATTTGAATCTTCAGTTAATTTTATCATTATATTTAAATATATATATATATATATATACAGTCGAGTGCCAAAATTCCACTGACCTAAAATCCGCAAACGTGCGAAATCCGCACATCTTCTTTGATGTCAGTAATGAAAATACAGTCATCCACTTATGAGAAAATTGTTGAAAAGTGTTTTGAATCCAAATGAACATGATTCTGATTATGATGATCATGAAAACTTGGGTAATAGTATCCACTTGATAGAAGTTTAAAGTAGGAGAAGAATACCTTAAATTTTTAGAATAACAAAGTTCTGTAACAAAACAAGAATTAATGATAATATACAATTTCCAAAAATAAAGAAAGAAAGAAACTGAAAGTAGGGAAAAAAATATTTTAAAACAAATCACCATAGAACATATTAAAAAATAAAAAAAAAAAAAAAAAAAAAAAAAAAACAGGAAATTTTGAAACGATTTGTTTTGCTATAGTCTTCATGTATTTTTTTCTTTTTTCTCTGCTTTTATATTTAATGTGAAAATATAAGCAAAATACTTTTGTTTGTGTTTTTATTTCATCGTAGTTGTATTCTATTTTTTTAAAATCAGAAATGTAATGATTTATCTTTTATGGCACAAAATCTCCAAATCAGCACAAGACATGGTCCCAAGCTGTGCGGATTTCTGGCTCTCTACTGTATATATATATATATAGTCATTTTAAAGGATTTTCAGACAAAACTGTATCAAAATTTTGTTCAAAACCTTTCTGCGGATTTTTTTTCCCCTTCCATAAAGGTGGTTCTAACATGGAAGCAGACTTAAGTAATAGCAAATATTATAAGATCTAAAAATGTTTCATAATACATTAAAAAATTAAAGTGTTTATATTTGTTTTTTTAATCAGAAAATTCAGTTTTATAGTTCTATTACCTTTGTTCTATCATGGAGTAAATTGAGTATGAAGCATACACAAAAGTAGTAACAAATTTTATGAAGTACTATTCAAAAAATTTGGAAGTTAAAAAAAAAAAAGTTGGGGAGCAATAGTTCAGTTTTTATGACTGTTGTGAAGAGTGAAACTGCCTGCTCTGGTGGATTTAAACAAAATGTGCAGGATTAATTAAAAATACAAGTTTTTAAACAAAAAAATTTAGTTGGTTTATCTCCAGCCATTATGAAATTACATTAAAAATTTTTCTAAATGATTATTTTCCGCTGTAAATTTATGTATAAGCAGAGCCTGATCAAGGCAACTATTTGTCATGGACAAAAGAAAAAAAATGAGCCCTATGTGATCCCCTCCCTTTCCAAAAAACCATTTATGATTGGTTTATTCTGAAAAGTTTTAAATATCCCCCCCCCTCTTCCAAAAAACAATTATAATTTGTTTATTCTGAAAAGTTTTAAATCCCCCCCCACACTGCCAAACTCAAAATTTTATTTCAAGTATTCTGAAATAAACGAATATATATATATCAATGAAACAGATAACATCAGGGAAACGTTATGTCTAAATGCTATATGGTACTTGCCAACATGTACGGAATATAATTAACCACTTTTTGTAAACAGTATTCTTTTAAATATTTTTTTGAAATAACAATTTATACATTGTTATTTTTGCTAATTAGTTCAAACCTTAAAAATACTGTTTACAAAAAATGGTTAGTCACATTCAATACATGTTGGCAGACCAGACATTGCTATATAATACGCTATATTGACTGTAGAGCATTTCGATGAATTGAAAATAAGTGTTTCTTACACAAATGTAAATTTTAATTATTTTCATTGTTCATATATTATGATTAAAAAATGATATCAATTTTGAGTTTTCTTTTCCTTTGTCATTTTATTGTAAAATAAAATAAATTTTTTTCAGCCCATAAATTCTTTGGGCCCTGGGCAGTAGCCCCGTTTGCCTTGCTGGTAATATAGCACTTTCTGCAGCTGCATGTTCCTTTGAAAGTAAAATGTAAAAGTGTCAAAATGTAAAAGTAGTCACTGACTGATTGATTACAGGGATGGGCGCAGGGGGTTACCCCCCCTCCCTACTAGAGAAAAAAGAAATTAAATAAAAAATGAAAGAGATCATATTATACTTCCATAAAATGGATATAAATTTCAACTAGCCGCCATTTCTCAAAAAATATCATTAATCCGTTATTTTTTCCCGTCCCTGAATTTAGTTACTCCAGACATTGAAAATACGAAAACGAAACTGACACCAACGATATTAAATATACGTTCTAAACATATTATCTTTGAAAGAAACATATTCAGATGCATGTCGTACGTTGCTTTAAGTTCCGTTATTTTCAACTCTACTTTCGTTGTCGTTTCTCGATCATATTTCGTATAGAAAAAAGCTTCAATATAGCCAGTCAATCGACGTAATCAATGTATCTACATAGGGTTCGTCTGCTTTTTCTGGTCTCCAATGGCTCCGTCTTCCTCTCGCGGAGGAATACAATTTTGTTACGAATACGCAGTATTGGAAGCTTAGCAGAAGCGCTCTCCACTTTCCTCTATGGCGCGGCGAGCTTGCGGTGCCGCAAGTAAATACACCAATGCTCTTCTGTAATTGGCTGTAGCCAGTGGTGGGAAAAACTACTTTTTTTTTTTGTAGCGCGCTACAACTACCGCTACTTTTCGAAAAATGTAGTTAACTACAACTACTTTTTGACAAATGTAGTTAGCTACACTACTTTTGAAATGTAGTCGCTACTTCGCTACTTTTTCGCTACTTTTAAGAGACAAATTTTGCTAACAGATTCAATTTGCATTACATTCATATTTAAGGATATTTATATACTAATTAGAGAAAACTATCGATATCGAAAGCCTTGGTTTTCTACTCGCGTCCAGCGTGATTAATGACCTCAGCGGGTGTCTCTCGCGTCCAAAGAACGCGTTTATTAAAAGGTGGTTTCCTTGTAGCGTTGAGCGCCGCAGATTTGGTGGACGCACGAAAGACCCCGGGCACCTTTTCGCCTTTAATTAGAAAAAACTATTGCTCTAATAAACAACTACCAGGCGAGTATTTGAGCAGGGGGAGGCGGGCCCCCTCCGAAAATGTAAAGCAATTATTAAAAAGGAGCTATTTTGAAACATTTCTTTTAACTTTAGAACAATAAAGTTTAAAATACCGAATCGTCCCCCTCCCCCCGAAATGGAAGCCTATATATACGCTACTGGCAACTACTGCTAATTATTGAAGTATTGCTGAAACTAATTAAGTTTTAATACCTCTATGATAAAAATAAATTGGGAAAGTGAGCTCTGAAAGCATGAGAAAAATCATGAGAACTAAAAAAGTTTTTAAAAATATAATAATAAAATGGATGTCTGAACGGGAAAAAAAGGCCCGTTTTGAGACCCCTTTCATGTTGTACAAACATTCTAGTTTCTTGAGCACAAATCAAAATTAATGAGTATAAAAGCCTTTTTTCATGACTTACCAAATTAGTGATTTATGACGAATGACCCGTGTGAACCATGTAATATTGTATAATTGTTTTAATTGAAAACATCACATATGATATGCATATTATAAAATAATGAAAACAATTACTAATTAAATTCATGATATATCTATTTAAAACATTGCATTAAAAAAATCCTCTATATATGTTAAAGAAATTTTAAAAGTTATTATCATCAACACAACTTTTTCTTTGTGTTAGGTATAAAAGAATTTTATAGAATTATATTGTTATTTTAAGGCTAAGAGAGAGATAAGTCTCTAAGGATTTTACAAACTATTAATTATTAATAGAAATTCTCATATTTTCGTATTAAATTCTGAAAATTATTACACAAAAAACCTAATAATTTAAATATAATAGACACTTTAAAATTTTAACGAAAGAAAGAATTTCAACATATTCATGGAAGACTGCCATGCCTCTAGTATAAAATAAAAACCACATAAATTTATTCAAAAACATGTTTATTAAATTTTAACAAGAGCTGGATCTCAAAATTGTTATCCGCCAAACATGATCGTCGAAGAGAAAATGCGTCCGATGCAATCGAAAACAATCTTTGTACAGATGCACTGGACGGCACGCCAGTGTTAGTTTTTTTGAAGGCTTCTTTCATATACGTGTACGAAAGCGAAGATAGGGGTTTAATTGGCTCTGACAAGAACCTTGTAAGTTCTTCCTCGTAACTATTTCGAGTGCATGCGAAAGAGAAATTAAAAAAACCAGAAAAGTCATCATCCATGGGCTGATCCTCGATACTGATATCTGAAGTTGTCGGAAACATATTCTGGAGGTATTCCTCCATCCATTTTTTTTGGCTTCGGTCTTCCTCTCCTCCTCAATCCAGAATAGTTTGAATCTGGGATGGAAACAAGCTGAGAGAACAGTTTCTCTGTCCCACAGCAAATGACTAAATCTCGTTTCCACCTGACAACTGAAGATTTTGCGCCCCCTCCTATTTTTTAAAAATGCAACTAGGTAGCTTTCATATACCATTTAGCGCTCATATACCATTTTCTTTTCTTCATCATAATATTTAAAAAAATGCTAACTAATGGATATAAATTTTCAATAACGCCTTTAATTTCTATTTTATTGATCTAGTCTTAGAAACCATTATCATTGTGTTAGAAAGAAGAACAGAAAATAAGTCTCGAAGCCTTTTTATTGTTACACAATTATGATATAGATAAAGGAAATTTAGCTTAATAAAAATTATTATTGCAGCATATATAAATTTAATATACAATAAATGGAGAGATTTGCGAGGCCTTTATTTTTCAGGGGCTCACGGGCCCACACGCCCGTGTGATAATGAGACTCTCGAGGCCCCATCAAAATAACCTCTGTTCAACTTTGGACCTCTCTTACCTTCCTTTTTTTTCCTCTTTATGGCAGATTGGTGATTCTACAAATAATACTGAGAACGATAAAAAGAAAAAAGATGCACAATGTCAGGCTTCCGCTTCAGGCAAAGCAAACCCCCTCCCCCCCCCTCGTGTGCGTGTGTCCCCTGGGAGGGGGGGCGGGGGAGTGATTGGGTGTCTTTCAAGCATCAAGGCCGATTTCCAGTTGCGTCTTTTTCCGGACGCAGCGGGGTTTTTTTTTTAATGGTCAAGGCATTGTACAAGGGGGGATACAGTGCAGGGTCGAAGAATTTATTGACTTTTAATGACCACCGCCAAAGGATAACGCGTGAAACCACAAAAGCACGCCCACCGCTCAGTGGGGGCACTTTTCTCCGCAGTGCGTCTTCAAGATTCTGAAAAATATATTGGGTTCCCATTATAGCGTACTGAAACGCACTAGTTATGCTTGGAGTCAGAAGAGAGAGAAATTGCACCACGGGATCAATCGCCGGAAATGATGACACGGCAAAAGTAGCTTCCAAAATTCGCTACAAACTACTGTTTTTTTGTAGCGCG
>JAWZYV010017732.1:0-32207 GCA_038373885.1 Cheiracanthium punctorium
GGCTTCGCCTTTTCAAACGCTCTGGTCGTGCACCGGTGTTACCGGTGCACAACCGATGAATTCTCGAACGCGCCCCGGTTAGCATTAAAAAAGGCCGCGTTCAGACTGCCACTTTTGAGTAACTCGAGTTACTCGGGAAAAACCCAAGCCGTTCACGATGCCCGATTTGAGCTTTTCGGGGAGATAAACAAAGCGTTCAGACTGCCAAGTTGAGTAGCTCGAGTTTTTCCCAACTCCCCAAGGATTTTCCTTGGGAAGTTGGGGAGATAGATCACGTGAGCTTTGTTTATTGTTATTGTTCGCTCCCATTGGCTCCACAGGGTAGTAAATACGTACCACCCCTTTTTTTCCTATTAAATACCCAAAATCGTTCACGATGTCAATCTCCCCGAGTAAAACTCGAGCAGTTCGTGTTTTACTCGAGTTTTACCCGAAAGTGGCAGTCTGAACACGCCCAGAAAACGAAACTCGGGAAGAAACTTAAGGACTTCTCAACTTCGCCGATAAAAGTTGTTTTTGTCCGAAAACCAGTGGCCGCTTAGGGAGTGTCTACGCTGCCGGCTTATGGACGGACGCGGAGACCTTTCGTCTCTGCGTCCGTCCTATGGCGCATGCGCAGTCATTTTCAACTGTCCCCTGATTAAAGGGGGAAAGCAGTTTTGGTCGCCAACCAGGGGTTTACGGAGTTCATCGCCAACGTGCCAATAATGGCCCACAGGCAAAGCACATATACGGTAAGCATGCGCACTCAGTGTTACATTCCGGTCGCCGAAATCATCGCTACTAGCGCCACTTCGCTTCATAGCGAGGTGGTACCGAACTATTTCGGCGGTTTTGGTTTCTGGTCGTCTGCTTGCTACCTTGAGTGAGTGAGCTATTGAAACGCGAGTTCTCTTTCCCCATACTTCCTTTTTATACTCGACTTTCGCGGTATTACTAATGAGCGTATTACTTAAATAAAGATGATATGACACCGCATTTCATAAGAAAAATAATAAAATGCAATCTTACTAAAATGATCAACAATCTCCCCCCCCCCCCAAAAAAAAAAAAAAAAAAAAAAAAACAGCCGGGCACTTGCTTTTCCAGCATTCACCAGTGAAGACAATTTTTTTTATCCAAGTTAATTTTTGTGCTAATTTTTAAATAGCGATATTTAAACAGCAATTATACTTCAGTTCAAAATAAAAGTATTTTTTTAAATAATTAAATACTTACATTTTAAAAAATTGTTTAAATAACTTACAAGAAATCTAATAAATGGAATACAATTCAGCACATTTTTTAATTATAGTGCATTTGAATGTGTGATGTTATGTATTGAAAAGCTATTAATAATGCTTTATCTCTTTCCTGCCCTTAACATTAACAAAATGGAGACAATTACCGCTGATGAACTCTACTTCAAAATCTTATAGATCTTATATTAGTATTCTTGGTGGAAGCATACTTTAGGATCTTAAATATTATTTACCAACAATTAAATGTGAAAAAGTAATAAATACAATACAAAACTGCAGATTTAAAAAGACAGACAAATCTTTATTTACTGAGATTTTTACATATAGCCAATATCTAATACATACATATAACAAATCATTGATTGAAATTAAGAAGCACACAAAACTTTACCAACAGACACTGTTATGAAAAGAGCTATTTATAACAGTAAACATCATGTTTTATTATTATTGACAAGAATAAAATACCAAAAATACAGAATTTCCTTATAAAAAATTACACAGATGCATTTGGAAGTTCATACACAGCATCTCAGAATATCTATAAATATACAATGCAAATCTTATTTATACATGGGGGATTTCAGAGTATTGGGCATATTCTGTAATCATGTTTGCGACTAATCAAAACTAAATGAAATAATGGTGAAGGTGAACAGCTGTGTGTGTAAAAAAACTTTTTTCTTACTTAAAAAAAAAAAAAATCCTTAGTTACGATTAATAGAACTTGTCGCAGACATCACACAAACACAATACTGCAACAAACTAATTACATAATACCTAGAAAAAACTAATTACTATAGTACTGTAATTATACATGTACTAATACATAGACTATTATTTTAAGTTATTCAAGGAAAACAACACATGGTTGGAGAACAAGAAATTGTATGTACTTTATTGCTAAATCACACAATTTCGGGAAAAAATACTAATGAGGATGGTGTTGTAATAGTATCTCAATATAAAAGAAGATGTTATCATATCAAAATTGGATTAATTTAAATATACACTTTAAATTTCGAGATTTCCTTTTTTCTCCCCTTAGTAAATTAGAACACGGGACTGGGGTTAAATTGGCAAAAAAGCAAATAGACTGACACATACAAGCAAAATATTTTCATAGGTGATTCTATTTGTATATGACATAAACGTGAAAGATGTTTTAATAACTATATTTTCTATCCAGTAAGTATCAATTAGAAAAAGAAAATTAAATCCTGACTGAATGATTTATACAGAGCTCACAACAGAATTTCAAGGCCAATTCCGGGTAAAAAAGGAGCTATTTTAATCATAAAAAGGACCAAAAAGGAGCTGTTTTGTCTGAAAAGGGGACCAAAAAGGGACCAGTTCTGTTTGAAAAAAAGCTCATACACAAGAAGGAAATTGTTTATAAACTGACGCACATATAACTATATATCTTAAAAAAAATAAATAACAGAAACACTTCAGTTTTTCTAACTAGAAACCAGACTAATTCATAGCAGTTATAATTTGTATACACATAAAATATCTGCTTGTATCAGGGATGAGATTGACAAAAAGGAAAAAGTCTGAAAGAATGTAGGAACAACATTTAAGCAATAAAATTTTGAATTTCAAGTTCAATAAATATTATAATTGCTTTTTTTTCCATCTACAAAACCATTTGATTCCTGAAGCTTTAGTTCTGGCACATTTACATTTTTCCATGAATCTTTCCTGAATCAAGAAACAACTTTCAAAAAACGGGCCTGCATGATCAGCAATTCTTAGTAAGAAATTGTGCTCCATTAAAAATTCTGTATAAAGGGATTTAGCATTTGTAACAGATATGTTGAATTGAAATCTCTTTCCTAAAAAAGATTCAACTTGTATTTACGAAATAAATTTGGACACCCCATCACAATCATGTTTCTTTACCAAAACTAACACATTTAATTTGAATCATAAAAAAAAAGAGCAAAGAGTTTGCAGAAATTAAATGTAATTCTTGAATTTTTATTAAACAAATCAAAAGTAAAGCCTTTGAGTTATGATAAGGCGACAAACACATTAAAGTGAAGCTTTTTGCCTTAAACAGTTCAGACAATGCAATATTTCATAAATTAACAGGGAAGAAGATGACAGCATATAACATCACATGTGAAAACATTTCATCGTCCAATAGATAAAAAGTTTGTAATAGAGTGACTTCTGAATGACTAGAATCCACAGCTAGCACCATGAAAAAGGGAAAAAAGGGACCATTTCTGCAAAAAAAGGACTTCTAAGGACCTTGAACAAAAAAAAGGACTTCAAGGGGAAAAAAGGACCATTTGTGAGGCCTGTTTATATTATATTTTTAGTTTACAAAGTTTGAATTAGAATTAGACAAAATTTTTTTATTGACTGTGGATGATTCAGTTGCAGTATTTCCCTTTCAGATGTAAGAGAATATTTATAGAAAAATGCCTTTTTATGCCACTCATTTTGCAACTTTTAAAATGTGGGAAATTTTACAGTTATTCATTTCATGAACCTTTGTAACATTTCCATAATTGATGTCCAACATAAAAAAAGGCTGAAATCAGACAAAAAGTTGAAGAAACTCATCCTTCAGAGGTGGAAAAAGATACTTTTTTTAGGTCTGCGAAAAATATGTATAACAGAATCATTTAATTCAATGCGCACTGCAGGCTCGTAGCTAAGGTGGGACTATGATCGGTTTGTATGGTTATTAGATACTGATGAAGAAACCACTCATTTGCTGCTTTCAAAACATGCATATCTTTTTTAAAGGCCATGCGAGTAATTACAAAGTTTATTGTTTATTTAATTTCAATACACTATTCTTAATTTTTTCTGTGTGTTTACTTTTTTAAAAAATATTTGTAATTTATTTTCCATAAAGCGCATTTTCTTTGGCTGCTTCTATAATTAGTTAATAAAAATTTTTGGTAATGAACTTAGTTATAATGACCTCGATTGTAATTATAACTCTTTTATAACGTCAAAATATTCTGTACCACTTGTCCATGGAATACAGTCTAGTATCAACATAACTCATTATAAAGTCATTGGTTTGGTTTGTGGGGTTATGGTTGATTAGCTATTCATGTGCTCTAGGCCGAGGAGTGGAGTGGCCTCCATGAGGATCTTTTAAAGAGGGTCTAAGCAAGTTTTGGGAGAAAACCATGGAAAACTCTGAATGCATGGTTAGATTGCTGTACGCAACTTGATTTTGAACCAGGCACCTTCCACCTCCCAGTTCAGTGCTGTATGCACTAATATGTCATTAATAATTATCTGATCTATCCAGTGATATTGTAACCAAGTCAGGGTTGGGTTTTTGACGTCAAAAACTGGTTTTTGACATGACAAGCGTCGAAAACTGGTTTAAACCGTCAAAAACTAATCCATAAAAGAAAGAGAACAATATGTAAACTAATTGTGCAGTATATTTTCATTTTGCATTAAACTAAATACATAATTAAAATTAATTATATTGAAAAATAATTATTATATTGAAAACTGACAGTTATTTCTCAACAAATGACAATTATTGGGCTCATTAATAATTGTCTGTAGTGTGCATTTCTTTGTATAAATAAATAAATACCATTTATAGGATAAAAATTTTAAAATTTAATTTATTCAGTAGTATATATACATATGATTTGGAGGGAGAGTTATTATATAAATAATGTTGAGCAGTCTTTCAAAATTTTCAAACTCAAGTATGGCTAAACATTTCCTGTAGAAGCAAATGTTAAACTTATTTTGATTTAATCTAAATACCTAAATTGAAAGGGTTTCAAGCAAAAACAAATAACATAATTTCAGTCATTAAAATAAAATGAAATAAAGATCAACATCTTTAATTATCAGTATACTAAAGTTTCCCATTCAATACAGACTACCAATTTATTGAATGTATCCAATGTATTAAATGTAATGCAGCATTGAAATTTATCACAAAATGGTATTGGTATTTTATATGTGGGAAACTTACAAGCCATGGAAAATTTTAAGGACAGTCCCAATTTTTGATGCAGATAGATTAATATAGAATTTTAATGTTATAACAGCAAGAATGATGTTTTGAACGTATTAGATATGTAATAAAACTACTTTTCCATTCTGTTTTCTGTTTCTAGACAACATGCTTGATAAAAAAATGTATCAAAGATGTTTACAATTTTTCTTAAAAGTTAATATTACAATATTTCACAATGTGTGCAATTTTGAAGAGATCAATTAGTATTTTTACTGCAGTCAATATTTGTAGTAGATTAATATTAATAATCAATAACAATCAATTAATATTTGTAATTGTATTAAAATTAATTAATATATGTAATTTGCATGTATTTTAAAGTGCAATATTTAAGGTTTTTGATGTGACAGTTTAAACCATGGTTAAAACCGTCAAAAACTGTCATGCATCAAAAACTTGCCAACTCTGAACCAAGTTCAACTGCACTTCATACACTATTTAGTTGAAGACCAACATATTTCTTTTGATTATTTTAGAAAAAGTTTGAATACAAATTAAAAAAATAAAATATTTTAAATCTATGGCAACAAACTTTGATTTTTAAAACTTTTCACATCTAATGCTCCGACTTTAGGGGCGCTTTAGCCACTCCAGTCTCCTCCGTATGTGCGAATATTTATGTTTGACCTTTTACATGTAGAACTTTCCTAAAGTACAACACAATAAAATATGCTGCCACAATATGCTTCAGAATAGAAAACTTAAAATTATTTAATTATATATTTAGATTAAAATTAAAAAGAGACTATACTTACCATACGATGAGAAAAGTCTTCATAACAAGACACATGTACAATGGATAAAAGCTATGTGACACAGCGACGATCAGAAACTTTCATGAGATATTGCCGAAAGGGGTAAACATGGCAACAATACAAATCTTGAAAGGACTTGTACAAAAAATACAGATATGACAAAGTCTGTATGAAAAACACAGAGTAGAAATGAAGAACTTGCTTTTGGAATTGACGGCAGGCGATACCTATGAAGGACTTTAAATTTCATTTTTTTGTTGAAGAAGCCGGCAAATTATTGAGCAGCTGTCCTCAAAATAAGATATATTAAAAAATTCTAAATGCTGGGTGGAACACAGTGCCGAAACAAACAGCTTACTTCTGAAATTCACAGCAGAAGATACTAATGAAGGACTTTTAATTTCACTTAATTTGTTGAGGAGGAAGACACATTACTCAGGAGCTTTCATCAAGATAAGTTATATTAACAAATTTTAAATGCTGGGAGGAACAAAATTGCCGAAACGAACAGCTTGCTTCTGAAATTCACAGCAGAAGATACTAATGAAGGACTTTTAATTTCACTTAATTTGTTGAAGAGGAAGACACATTACTCAGGAGCTTTCATCAAACTCACACCAAATTCACAATCCTCATCCATTGTTTGCATCTGCAATTAACAAAGTTTTGAATTCAAATAAATAAAAGTAATATGACATGATTAGAATTAATGAAAAAATTATTACTCAGTTAATACAAAATAATTTTTAAATGATTCTGAAGATAGAAAAATGTACAGTGGAACAAATAAGGAGTAAAAAGCAGTTTAAACCTTATCAGCTTATTAGTCTAATTACCAAAATTAATTAACGTATATCTCGAAAACTATCCACCGGAGCGCGTTTTTATTGATTCTCGACCCCCCCCCTAGACTCAACAACCCATCGATACTTAAAATTTCGAATGCTTTGACACCAAACTTAACCTTTTAATCTTACAGGCCCAGGGGGGCATACGAAGCTCCCCTATATTTTCAATTTGGGCATTTAAAACACTAGCCTCCTCCGGCGGCATCTCCAAAGCCTGGAAACCATCCCAGAGCCTATTTCTACATGTTTGCAGTCCTTTTAAGCCTCAATCATGGTTAATTAGTCTAATTACCATAATTAATTAACGTATATCTTGGAAACTATCCATCGGAGCGCGTTTTTATTGATTCTCGACCCCCTCTAGACTCTACACCCCCATCAATACATAAAATTTCGAATACTTTGACACCAAACTTAACCTTTTAATCTTGCAGGCCCAGGGGGTCATAAGAAGCTCCTCTGTATTTTCATTTTGGGCAGTTTAAACACTAGCACGACCAAGCAAGGAGAGAGAGATGCTAGCTGCCCGAGAACTCAGCGGAGAAGAAACCCGATGAATGGGTGAAGGATGTTTAAATAGTACAGCTTTTGGCGCAGAGAGAGGGAAAATTTCTTTAGTTGTTTTATTGATTCAAGATTCGAATCATCGAAGTAGCGAGTGAGTTGAGATTCGAATCAGTAAAATGAGTCGAACCGCCCATCTCTAGTTGGTACTTTATGACATGCGAGTTTTTATAATGCTTGACCCTCAAAGTTGCTATAAACATAAGAGAATTTTTTAGAAATCACCAACTGTTGAGAAATATGGAATGTCCTATTTTCAGCACTTCAAACATGTTTCAGCAAATATTAATTTTAAATTTTATATAACATCAAAAGTAGTTAGCAAAATTTTAAATAACTTAACCTCCTTACCTTCTTTTCAATAAGAATGATTTTAAGTTGATTTAAATTATTTTAAAACATTATCTGTGTTTGTTTTTGCACTGCCCTGTATACGAGTCTATTTCCCTTTGTAAGTACTATATTGTATCAACTCAATTAGAGAATTTTTTTTGCATGTAGATCTGTCTACAGAATTAGAAATCCAATGATTAGAGCGGTTAATGAAGCCTTGAAATATATTGCACTCATTAAGATTTCCCTGTATTTGTTACATCCAAATATATTCTCACAATGCGATACAATTTTTCATGATTGTAGGTTATTCAGGGCTCATTAAGATCATAGATAAATTTTCGCTTCTGATCCTGGTGCTGCAGATTGATATAGAAAATTCTGCTACTGGGTATGGATGTTGATGACAGAATTAAATGTATTTATAGATTTCTTTACAACTCACAGTAAAAGCAACAGGATAATTCCACAGTATTGAGAGCACTATGCCACACAATAATTGATCATAACTAAACAAAATATTGAGTTAGGTGAATGTTTTTTGTAATGGAATTTTTCTAAACAGATTTTATATGTACATGACAGTTTGTCTTACATATAAGACAAACTGTTCACCAAGGTAAATTTTAAGCGTACTTTTGGTGAGTAAAATTTAATCTGAACATGACATAAATTTCAAAATATTGTGGAATCATACAATTATGAAATTATTGAAAATATGACACATACCACTTGTGAATAAAAGTCAATTGATAGATCATAATTAAATTTTAAATGATTTTTGAATTTAAAACACACAGTAAAGTGCAACAGAATAAAATTCAATGATGAGGATATAATTAGTGAAAATTAAATGATGTTTTTGTATGTTAACTACAGCAAAATGATCAACTGGCATAATTAATTTTTTTTTAATTTCAAAATTATATAAAAAAAATTAGCAGTAGATAAATCATTTTAATTTCTAGCATGTCTCAAATTAAGCGAGTAATGTTCAACAGAGTACCATAAAAGTTGTTTTTTTTCTACACATCAAAGTGAAAAGTAATAAGTGTCACATGTGATGAATAGAAAAGCAGTATAGATTCCGAAATAAAAGTTGTTACAAAGGCATGTTAAACAAGGACTATAAATAAAAAAAAGTAATAATTTTGAAAATTAAATTAATAAAATTAACTTACCTTTCTTCGTCTTTGGGAAATCTGTGGAATTTTTTCCCTCGGCTTTTCCAATTATTGCAACACGTTGGGAATGCGCAAGTAAACGGCATTATTCTCGTTACTTCATAAAGCAATTCAATATAACGAAAGTTGTAATTGGAGCAATTAAATCTGATCAAGAAATCCTTGACAGAGAATTCACAGAAATCCCGGGAAATTAATCAATCGGCGACTACCATGTAGAGATGGCCAATGATTCGATGAGTCGAATCAGTGATTCGAATCTTGGTACTGAGTGGCTCAGTCTTTACACTCACTCTCTACTGATTCGAATCTCAAGCCCTCAAGGGAAATACATTCCAAGTGCGAAGGGAAGAAAAACTTATTTTCCCTTTGCCGTTCCCAGGGATTTTCCCTTACTCTTTCAACTCTTTTCGACTCTTTACGACTCCTTTCGGCTCCTTTCGACTCTTTACGACTCTGAGTCGATAGATGATTTGAAACAGTAAATGAGTGGGTGTGGGTGAGTTGGTCACTGAGTTGGTGCAGCAACGAATCTTTACTGATTCAGTGTTTCGCTCTGTTTCGGTGATTGTATACTATCGTTGAGATTCGTTAGTTTTTCGAATCTTCTATCGACTCAGAGTCGAAAGGAGCCGAAAAGAGTTGAAAGGATGTTTCATTTAATTGGAGGGGTTTTTTCGAATCTTCTATCGACTCAGAGTCGAAAGGAGTCGAAAAGAGTTGAAAGGATGTTTCATTTAATTGAAGTTTTTTTTTCGAATCTTTGGTGTTTCATTTCTTGGTTGGTGGTCGGATTTTAAAGTTTTATCTGTCTGTGGGTGTGGAGTGGGTCGAACATCGTTTGCTTTTGGCGGGTGGCATAGGCGTTACTTCCTAAGGGCAAGAGGGGTCAATCTCCCCCCCGAAAAAAAAATTAAGAAAATCCCTCCTTCCAACTTGTCTGACTGATTTAATATTTGTTTAAAATTTAATGAAACATCCCTTTTCTACTTTTAACTTTAATATATGTCCCCCTGCCCCCACCCTCAAAAAAAAAAAAAAAAAAAAAAAAAAAAAAAACGGAACGTTAAGTTTACATGGTGGCGGATTTTCATGTGAAGGGAAATAGAATGAAATAAAGTTAGGATTGTGCTTGTCACTTTTAATGAAGGATACAGGGGCGGTATTAAGCGCTCTCACAAAAGGACTTTGTAGTAAGCAAAATAACATTTCGCTTTATTGCAGCAGATTTCGTTTTTTTTTTTTACCTTGTTTTTCGTTTAAGGGGAATGATTTTATTTTCTTTCGTAATTCAGAGAAATACAAAATAGGGCCTAAAGCAGTGGCGTAGTTAGTGTTATTGACAGTGGCGTAGCCAGGATTTTATTTCGGGTGGGCTGGGTATCAAATTTAAAGATAAAGTTCAATTGTAAGCTAAGTAAAGGGTCCCATTTTTTTGGGGGGGGGGCAGCAGCCCCTCAGTAGGACTGGGCCAAAAATCGACATATCGGTTTTATTTCAACATCAAATATCCGATATTCCCATTTTCATTTCAGTGAAATCTCGAATTCGATAAAGGGCAAAAATACAGGCCGGCCAGGGGCGTAGCCAGAATTTTTTTATGGGGGGGGTTATGACTACTGCAACTCATATATATGTATACGTGTGTATGATAATGTAGTGAAGAATATACATTTTGTATGGCAAAAAATTCCTCATGGGGGGTTATGACCCCCCTAACCCCCCCCCTTGGCTACGCCTCTGAGGCCGGCGATAAGAAAATCCTGAGATCAATACCAGCTTGTGATGCTTTTGCTACTGCTTTCTCTCGGAAAGCTTCTTCTTCTCTCATCGCAGAAAAAACAGCTCCATGGTTTATTAGTCTAATTACCATAATTAATTAACGTATATCTCGGAACCTATCCACCGGAGCGCGTTTTTATTGATTCTCGACCCCCCCTAGACTCAACACCCCACCGATACTTAAAATTTCGAATGCTTTGACACCAAACTTAACCTTTTAATCTTACAGGCCCAGGGGGTCATACGAAGCTCCCCTATATTTTCAATTTGGGCATTTTAAACACTAGCCTCCTCCGGCGGCAACTCCAAAGTCTGGAAACCATCCCAGAGCCAATTTCTACATGTTTGCAGTCCTTTTAAGCCTCAATCATGGTTAATTAGTCTAATTACCATAATTAATTAACGTATATCTCGGAAACTATCCATCGGAGCGCGTTTTTATTGATTCTCGACCCCCCCTCTGGGACCCCCATCGATACATAAAATTTCGAATACTTTGACACCAAACTTAACCTTTTAATCTTACAGGCCCAGGGGGTCATACGAAGCTCCCCTGTATTTTCATTTCGGGCAGTTTAAACACTAGTTTTACTGGAGCAAGGAGAGAGAGATGCTAACTGCCCGAGAACTCAGCGGAGAAGAAACCCGATAAATGGGTGAAGGGTGTTTAAATAGTACGGCTTTCGGCGCAGAGAGAGGGAAAATTTCTTTAGTTGTTTTATTGATTCAAGATTCGAATCACTGATTCGAATCATCGAAGTAGTGAGTGAGTCGAGATTCGAATCAGTAAAATGAGTCGAACCGCCCATCTCTACTACCATGTGCTTCACTTCAATGTGATGCCATCGGTTCCACAAACAAGGTTCTTCGACTAGTGCGCGTGCGCGAGAAGGTACCCGGAGCAATTAGTTTGGTTCCACCTCGATAGATGGCGATAGCTATCGCCGCGATCTTTTCTCCATTGGAGTGAAGACGCTTCCTGTAATACCGCTTTGCCCACAGGGTTGCAAATAAGGCTTCCCGCATTTTCATTTTAACGGTCATTTCGTTGATTACGTGGTGTAAGCTGTATTCCGATGGATAGTATTAAAAAAAAATATGCTTGAAAGAAGGTAAATATCGCTTTTTTTTTTTTTAAACAATTATAATTCTCAGATTATTAAGGAATAGGCTGTTTGTGTGCATTTTTCTGCGTTCAATTTTCCTGAATATGTATCTATTGTGTAATCAATTTCTGAATGTGATTTACTGGCCGTAAATTTGTTTATCGCATTGCAACCTGATTTTCTCTTTGTTATTATTTTATTTTTAAACGTTAAATTGATTAAAAATGTAAAGATGTGTTAATATTTTCGCGAAATTTGTATTTGTGTAATTCACATTGAGACAGTGACAAAAGATATGCTGACATTTTTCATACTCAAAATGAAGCTTAATAATAATATAGGTACATTCAAAAGTCGAACTATGAATTTATATTTAATGTGTGTAAAATGTCGATTAACATTTTCATTTAGCGATTGGAATTTATTGTAATTACATCAGCAATTTAAACAATATCTGTATATTCTCTTTCATTTGTTGTATAATTTGTTGCATTAATTAAATTGATTATTCCTTATCATTTAGAAGTATGATTCTAATCAATGATTTTTTTTCACTAATCTTTTAAGTATTTTTGTTGTATCCATGAGTATCTTTTTCTAATCATGTTGTAATTAATATGGACTATATTCCGTATACGGTGCTTTGTTTACATATCAATGGTTTGTTTACAAATCATTGGCGAACAATCTGACGCGAGAGTGAGCGATGCACCGCCAACTGCCGGTGGTGGTTGTGACTGGCAACCATAAAGAATACGTGTTTCGTCAGGTTTGGGAATTTGAAATTGTTTGCGTTTTTGATGGAAGGGAATGAAATGTGTTATGTTAATATAAGAAAAGAATTTGTGTGTGTTTGTTAGAAATATAGTACGTTATAAGCCGGTGGGTGTTGGGGACATTTCTGAGCGGTTATTAAAAAAAAAAAAAAATAGAGGTAAGTGCTCTTTTTTAACGAATCTTTGCAATGTTTAAGGTTTTTAATGTGAATTTTAAATTGATATTTGAAGTGTTTATGTTTTCGTAAGTGCTATTTACGTGCTATTCTAATCATACTGACTTTATAAGAGGTGTACAACTAGGTTGTTTAATCCACCGATGTTTTTTTGAGTTGAAAACGGGCCAGTGTTTGCCCAGTTTACATTAGCTGTACAACTAGGTTGCTTAGTTCACTGTTGTTTTTTTTTTTTAGTTAAAAACGGTCCACTGGTTGCATAGTTTACATAGCTGTACAACTAGGTTGCTGAATCCGCTGAGGTTTTTTTAGTTAAAAACAGACCACTGGTTGCCTAGTTTAGATAGCTGTACAACTAGGTTGCTGAATCCACTGGGGTTTTTTTAGTTAAAAACGGACCACTGGTTGCCTAGAATGACTAGTAAACATGGCGACAGTCGCCAAGCTCCAGCGACTGTCGCCATGTTTACATGGGGTGGGCACCGGCTTGTATGATTTTACCCTTCTATTTGTTACATATTAAAGATGAACAATTTTTCATAGAGGTTTTAAATTGCTGGCAAAAGATTTACATACCTAAAAAAGCAAATTCGCCAAAACAAAACCTAAGCCAAACTTGCACCCCCACCTCTCAGATCAAACTTTATTATAGACAGCCAATTTTTTTGACTCACAAAAAATATTTTTTGATAGAGAGTACAACTTACCTGTTTCTAGTCTTCTGAATTATTTGAATATGAAATATATATATATATATAGTACAAAAATTACAAGCCCAATCGTGTTTTTGCTTAATATACCTTGTGGTCTAAAATTTTTCAATTATCATTTATTCATTGTATTATTTGTTTCCCTAAGGTTGTGAATTCATTCATTTATTGCTTTTGAAAAGTAAAGTTTTGCCACACAACATGTAGCTGAAAGAAAAGCCAGCTGGACTGTGTTCAGAGTCTGGATGATTTTCTTTTCCTGTCTCTGAATATGGTCTTGCTAGCACATAAACAGATGAAGAAAAGAAGAAATATCTCTGAACCTGTAAAATACAAGGCTGACAACATCATTGTTTTGCAATGAGATTCCTGATACGGCAATCTGCTTCAGAAGTAGGTCTTTAAAAAGTAAACTTTATGCTACTAAATCTATATCGTTACATTGACCGCCATGTTTCTCAGCTTATGAAACACATTTATTTATTTATTACAAAAATACTTTTATCAATCAAATTTAATCTGTTATTTTTTCTGAAATAAGCTGTTCAAAAAAAAAAAAAAAAAAATAGTATTTTAGAATGGATATTAACAAAGTATTAAATAGATATGCAAAATGAATAATTGAATTAGTTTTGTAAATAATTAACCTTTGAGCATTTTGGAAAAGGGGAAAATATGGTTGTGTATGAAAGAAGGAGGTTGTTAAGTGGCTAAACCCACCGAACCCAGGAATAACCTGTTTCTTCACATCATTGGAAAGATACAACAGTAAAGTATCATAAGCTGTGTTGTATTTAGACCTTGGCTAGTGGGGCATAGATGACTGTCCGTGATGTGACCAAAAATACCATGTAAGTATTGTCTAACATCCTTTTCATGCATTCAGCAGTGTTTTTTAGCATGCTTCTAAATATTTTGTTTCTCGGGGAAACAACCAGCTGATTCAGCAATGACAAAATCAATTACTGTGTAAACAAAGTAATCACAACTTAGATGATTCTTATATAGGAAGAGCAATATAAGGGATTGTTGTAAGATTCTAATAGGTGCATATTGGTCATTCAGAGATTGCATATAATATGATCCCTAAACACAAATTTAAAAAATAGTAATAATAACAATAAAATGTCAGAATTTCTAGAGAATCAATTTATCACT
This sequence comes from Cheiracanthium punctorium, assembly GCA_038373885.1. Lineage (NCBI taxonomy): Eukaryota > Metazoa > Arthropoda > Arachnida > Araneae > Cheiracanthiidae > Cheiracanthium > Cheiracanthium punctorium. The sequence goes on from JAWZYV010017732.1 coordinate 14,655, forward strand.
TAATCAAAGTAATGAAGGCAAGTAGAATTTTCTTTAGTAAGTGATCCACCGCATTTAAGCTATAATACCAGCAACCTTTAAAAAAAGTCTTAGACCATATCTTACAAAAACCTTTTGTACTTATCGATAAACTGTTCACAATTTTTTCTATATTTGTCCATCATGCTGTATTTGCTATAAAAATGCATCAACTGCTACAAAATTTTTCATGTAATTCATTAATATGAACTCTAAAAATGATCTGCTTGACATTAATAGTCTTTTTACACATCTTGTAATTCAACTTTTTAAACTATTAGCAGTCATTGCTTAAAATGCCTTATAATGATACTCATCTATTTTTAAAAAATGGGGGGAATTCATAAAAGAATGCTTTTTTTAAAATAATTTTTAAAAAAGTGTCTGTAGCATTTAATAGCTCTTTTGCCCAAAATAATATGCATATACTTTAACATCTTATTTGCTTAAACCTGTTTACCTTCTTTCAGTTCTTATGAATCTTCTTTTATCAGGAAGCAACAATGAACATAGAAAAGGAATCAAGTGCAAAATAAAAATTTGTCATGGATAACTGTACCTATACTTGGTTATATGTATGAAGGGTGAATACACAGTTTTGTTGTCTACTGAAAGTTCTACTTCACAGATATGCCTCTACTAAAAAGACACAACCTTGCAAAAGCACAATGCTAAGGTCTTGAAAAGCATTCAGAGACCCTCTTGAGACTGCAGTTTAGCAATCTCATGTCTGTGTCACCACTCCATTCCTAGAAAGTTATCCAGAAGTTGATGTCTGATGAGTGTCATTGAAGGATCACCGTGTGTGCCGGACAGTGTTTTTCTCATTCTTTATAAGTGTCACTTATAAATTTATGTGCCACATGCTATAGTCATAGATTTTGACTTGGTCTTGAGAGAATCAAACTGGGCACCACAAATAGTTGCTGTGAGCTGAAAGATATGGGTTCAATTTTTATAGATCATCAATAAAATTAGTGAGTGGTGGGAGTTGGAATCAAACCTGAGCTATAAAAAGTAGTGTAAGGCATTAAACCAGTAGTACCAGTTCTCTAGCCTTCAAATGCCCATATTCAGTTTTGTCAAGATGGTGATTAGCATGTCTGCCCCAACCTTAACCTTTTAGTACACAGTTTGCAGTGCATTTATGCAAAGCTGCATATCCATACACCCTTTCAAAAAATATTCGATTGCAAGTCAATTTTATTATAAAGGGTTGTTCTTTATAAAATGTGGATTATGTAGTATAATGTTACGAATTTTCGGGGCAACCCGCTGCTCTGGGGCTTAAAATGGTTTAAAATTCGTATTCTACGCTTCAAATAGATAAATTTTGCTTTTTGTTGCATCAAAATCGGCCAATTAGAACCGGAGATACGGAGGTTTCGCTTTCCCATATGTTTTTCTATGGGCTTCTAGAAAACTCGAGAAATATTAGTCCTAGAGCTTAGATCTCTTCACTTTTGAGGACTTATTTTTGGCGCCAAATTTGGCGATATTTCGCCAAAAGTCGCCAAGCTTGGCGACTTTTTGGTAATTTGGCGCGATTTTCCCAATGGGGCCTGGAAGTTGTTTTTCCTGCATTAAAAACGCATAATAACCTAACATTTCTCTTCCATGACGTAATCAAAATTCACGCTTTATGTAGAACCCTCGAGAAATTGACTTTTCTGGAAACCTCTTGTACCTCCTGCGTCGGCTATTTATAGAAGCGGGCATCGCCCCGGAGTCAGTCAGTGCGAGCTGAACGCTCGATGTGTGAAGAGCTCTCAGTACGCGAGCTTTGATAGTGCTATAGAAGCTGTGTTTTAGCTTGCTTTACGAAGCTGTTTTCAAAGTGCTGTGTGTAAATTCTTCATTGCTGAGTCTTGAGAGACTGTTAGTGTTATTTCTCGTATATTTCCACGGAATTTTTGCCTGTAAAAGTGACTTATTTAGTGTGAGAAATACAGCATTTGTGAGAGCTTCTGATCCAAGCGGATTGTTAAAAGCACGTTACTGCTAGATTGTGCTTGTGAATTGTGTGCAGCTGATTGTTCTACGAAGTTCTAGAAGAAATAAAGTTTGTGTTCCATCCTGACAAGTGACTTTTTACTTGAACTTTTTACACCAACTGGACTTTAGAACGACGAACCCCAGGAGTAGCAGAGTAATTCCGCAACATTTGGTGTCAGAATCGGGGTTCTAAAGAAGGACTTTAATTTTCCAGTTTATGGTTTTGACTAGACAAAAAATGGAAGAACAACTTCAAAAGCTCATGAATACAGGGGCGGCCCTAGGGCCGGACAAACCGGACCCCTGTCCGGGGCGGCAAATTTTAGGGGCGGCATTTTGGCTCGAATTTGAAAAATACATTTTGTATTAGCAAAAGAATTGTTAAAAAATATTCCGAAGAATATCATTCTATATAACTTTACTAGCTGAGGTACCCATCCGTCAGTGATGGGTTTTTACTAACCGTGCGAAATGTTGTTTGCATTGTAGGAGTACAAAAAAATGGAATTAGCATACTGGCAGAAATATAGAAAGCAAAGTTATAACTCTTGCGTATTGTTCAAAGATTACAGGTTAGAGAGTAACAAACTACTGAGACAAACTGTCAATAGAGAAAATGCTTTACATTCAAAATTAACGTTTTCTTTTAGTGAATGAGCTTCAATGAATATTAAACCGAAAAGAGAATATCTGGAAAATGCTTTGTAATAGCAAGTAGCCTATATTTAACACTGCAACGTCTGATTGAATTATATTTTGAGGATTTTACTTGATGCGTGGAAAACTTTAAATCAAAGTTTACATCATACTTTAATTCAAACTTGTAGAAAATTCAAATCCTGTAATTTTAATTTACTAACCGCCTACTATTTAACAACGTTTCATTTCATTCCGTTTTGTCTTTTAGTTGTTTTTACAAAGTGGTCAAACAAAATTTTCTCAATAATATATATATTTAATTAGGAAGAATTCAAACAATGTTATTTAACTATATCTCCTCGACAGTAACTGAATTTTGTTCTATTAACTTTAGAAATTTTAATATTATGCCTGTAAAATTTTTGCACAATTTTCTCAAAATTAAAAAAATAATAATAATTTTAAAGAAGAAATCGACGTAATTTGTTTAAGTCGAACAGCCACCTATTGTATTATCTCCAGACGCCCTCCCCCTCTCTCCCTGTCCCCTAAAAAAGAAAAGAAAAAATACAATGCAACTTTTACAAATCCTTTCAATTTATACAAATCTTTTAAAAATGTCTATCATGCTTTGTTACCTGTATGACCTAATTTCATTCTGTTCTCTTAATCTGTTTTTGATGGATGCCAGAACAAACTTTTAAAGCAATTTTTACAAAATCTCAAAGTCTATGAATTATTTAAAACAATTTTGGTATCTATTGTTTCAATTAACTTACCATTCAATATAATTCTAAATTTCATTCTATTCCATTGAGTCATTTTTTAACAAAGGGCGAACATACATTTACGCACAGTTTTCAAACAACAGTTTCAAATCTCAAAACTTTTAAACGAATTAGAAATATTTTAGCACCTGCAGTTTAAATTAAGTTGCCACTTTTGGTGTTGCAATAAATTTCATTTCATTCGCTTCAGTTGTTTATATGTGATGTGCAAACAAATATTTACACATTTTGCATAGATTTTTCACAACCACAACGTTTCCAGTTGAGATTCAAATTACACTTTGTTAATGAAATTCAACAAGCCAAATACTCTCCCATATTTCTAGATCGCATTCCTGGTGCCAAAAAAATCGCATTCTTAGTAAGGTATAAAGGTATTGACAAATCTAATTCCAATGAGGCTAAAATTGATGAAAGAATTTTAAGTTTTTGTTCCAGTGATTTGGTTTCAGGATTATTTAACTCTCTCAAACAGTTCATGTTCCTATGCTCTATTATTATTTGGTACAAAATCTTCAGTTGCGTGAATCTATTAAGAAAGCTATTGCAGTCAAAAGACAACGATTTACCACCTGCTCTAGAACTCTTAGGAAACTGTAAAGATTTTTTGAAAGGATCTTCAAGTGAATGTAATTTTAAATGAAATATTCTGTTATGTAAGAGAACTGACCGACGAGATAGCATTCTGGCTAACACTGAGTTTACTCAGCCACATAGCTTATTAATTTTGATTGCGAAACATCCGATGATCTGGTGAAAGATCCTAAATTAAAATTCCCGATAGTTTTATTTTTTTTACAGTAAACAAAGCGAGTAATACCTTAGAGTGCAGATTTAATTCATAAGTACCCAATGTAATTATTTTAAATTTTTGCAGGGCATATATGAGTTAAAAGATACTCAGTGCTAATTAAACATTGTAATACAGTGTAATTGTAATAGTGTTAACACTGTTTATCCCTTTAACGCGCAGTGTTCCCGCTCTGGGAACACCAAACTCTGACATTTTGACTGTTACCAGTCACGAAGAATAGATTTGATTTCTATAAAAATAGTTGGGGGTGACATAGCTCCATGAGAATCCTTTACTTTTTACCAAGTCATTTCCCATAAAAAAATTGTCAACGATTATTTTTAACAGCACTGACATCTGCTAAAAAATGGAAGAATGCGAGAACAGCTGGATAGATTGCCCAATGCTGAAAAAAGGTCAGCCAGCTGTCGTCAAAAAAGGGTCTCTAGATCTGTGGCACGCGATGAACGTTTCGATCGTCTGCTATCTTGCTGGTAGTTAAGTCGAGCGATGGCAACGGCTGCCCTTTTTTCAGCATTGGGAAAGGGTTGCGCCTCAAAGGGTTATAGAGTAAACAATTGGAATTGGAATGCTGACCGATGGGGAATCAGGGAATAAAAATGCGCTTGATCCAGTGAATGAAAGTGTCAGTTGGCCTTATTAGGCAAAAAGGAAAGCTCAGTTGAAATTTTAAAGCTAATTTCAACTCTAGATTTTACACCACATCTTGCTATTGCTTCGAGAATTTCGCTTTCTTTGCCGATAATTGTGGCAAGAGCAGAGAAGAGTTTCTCAAAATTAAAGTTAACTAAAAATTTCTTATGTTCCACAACTCTTCCAGATAGGTTAAATAATTTAACTACATTGGCTATCGAACATGAATTAGTTGAAAAATTGATTTAAGAGAAAAAGTCAGGAATTTTGCGGGAGTAAAAAAAAAAAAAAAAAAAAAACCTCTTGATTTTTCTCTCTTTCTTTTGGTTTTTAGCTTAATGTGTGGTTTTTAATAAATATGGTTTCTCTTATGCAGTGTTATGTTTAAAGAGCCATTCAAGTTTCATAGGCATAAAAACAGTATATGTGAACAATATTTCTTTTAGTAGTAATTTAACTGTGTTGGGGGGGGCGGCATTTTATATTCTTGTCCGGGGCGGCAAAACTGTTAGGGCCGGCCCTGCATGAATATGATGCAAGAAATGAAAGCCGGACAAGACGAGATGAAAGCCGGACAAGAACAAATGAAGGCGGATTTAGAAAAGAAAATTGAAGCCGGACAAGAAGAGATGAAAACTGGGTTGCAGAAAATAGAGAAAAATCAAGAAAAGTTGGAGCAGAAGATAGAGAAAACCCAAGAAAATTTAGAAGAAATTAAGCAGGGCCAAGAAGAAATGGAGAAAAGAGTTTCTCTCTTAGAAGAAACTCAGACGAAATATGAACAAAGAATTGAAGGGAATGTTAAGGAATTACAGCAGGATATTTGCAGAATGCGTGAAGAATGTGAAGCTAAAATTGAAGAGAAATTGGACTCTCTCGTAAAGCTGGGAAAGTTACCCGAAAACATCAGGTTATCTTCACACCGCCCAGCAGTGAAACTTACTGCCTATGACGGAAAGACTCCCTGGGAAGCTTACAAGACCCAATTTTCGATCGTCGCCAGAGCCAATGGTTGGAGTGAGTCCGAGAAAGCTAATCAACTGGCCGCTTCCCTTAGCGGAGATGCAATTAATGTATTGCAAACTATCGGAGCGACGAAGATAGGAGATTTTGACGCCCTTGCCAGTGCCTTGGAGATGAAATTCGGAGAGAAGTGCCAGAAAGAATATAGTAGAATCCAACTTAAGTCAAGGATGCAGAGATCTGGCGAGACCCCTTCAAGAGCTGGCTTCGGACATAGATAGGCTGTGTCATCTAGCCTACATAGACCACCTTGATAATGTCCGAGAAGAAATGGCGGTGCGTCATTTTATTGAAGCCATCCGTGATCCAGAAACCCAAAAGGCACTCATGTTGGAGGATTATCAGGATTTGAAGTCTGCTCTGGTGTTCGCAATGAAGCTAGAGGCAGCCCATCGGGCCGTGAGAAAAGATCGGCATGCTGTTAGAGCGGTCACGGTCCAAGAGGAAGCTAACAAAGACACAGAGAGCGTCGAGAACAGATTGAAGAGAATTGAAGATCTCATAGTGCGAAAATTAAGATCCGATAGAACGAGAGATGGCCCAAAGAAAGTAAAATGCTGGAAGTGTGGCGTCGAAGGCCATGTTCAAAAGTATTGTGGTCGAAAGTCTCATGACCAGCAAGAGAATTCTAAAAACAAGAAGGAGGGAAACTAGGAGGTGGCCATCTCGCGGGGCGGAGGTTGCCATATAGTCAAAAGCCCCACCTAAAAGTCTTGCAGATTTCATCAGTGAATGGTGGCAGTAATGGACTCTTCGTACTGGGATATGTTAATGGTTCCCCATGCCACATGGTGATTGATACTGGAGCGAACGTAACCATCATAAGGACGGATCTGGCCAAGAAATTAAATTTGAAGATTATCTGGACTCCGCCCTCGCTGACTCTCCAGACTGTGACAGGTGACAAGATCGAAGTGGGCGGAAAAGCGCAAGTAGAAATCACGTTTGGAAATGCCAGATACGACCATGTGGTATATGTCGCCAATATTACAGACTCTTTTATTCTCGGACTCGACTTTTTAAAATCGCACAAATTTAACTTGGACTTTAAGAATAATGAGCTTCGTTCAGACTCAGAAGAAATAGCTGCGTTCGATATTAGAAACGAAACTGTTTTGCCTGTTCAGCAAATAATAGCCCAGACTGATATCACTCTACCTCCCAGAACTGATTCCATAATTTCTGGAACAGTAAAAGAAAGCAATAAATTCCGTTTTGGATTAATCGAACACCCAAGCAATAGTGATTCCGTCAGAGGAGTACTTGTGGGAGGAGCACTTGTGGACTTGTCGAGAACGGAAATTCCAGTTAGAGTAGTAAATGTGACGGACAAGTCGAAGGTGATAAAGAAAAATGAAGTGTTGGCGACATGCACTCCTGTTACCTGCATTTATAAGAACATCAACCAAACGACAGCTAAATCTTCCGAGTGCCTGACGAAGGAATTATTACAAGACGTGGAGTTAACGGCAGAACAGAGAAGCGCTGCGGAGAAAGTAATAGCTGAATTTGAAGACCTCTTCTCTCGTACTTCCGGTGACTTTGGCCGTACGAGGTTAACGCAGCATAGAATAGACACAAGCAGCCATTCTCCCATCAAGCAACATCCTAGGCGGCTGCCGTTTGCTAAGCAAGAAGAGGTGAACCGACTTTTAGAGGAGATGCAGCGTGATGACGTCATCGAGCCATCGACTAGTCCGTGGGCCTCGCCGATTGTTTTGGTCCGAAAGAAAGATGGTTCCACCCGGTTCTGCGTTGACTATAGACGTCTGAATGACATTACCAAGAAAGACAGCTACCCTCTTCCCAGGATAGACGACACATTGGACACTTTATCGGGAAACGAATGGTTCTCCACTCTGGATCTCAAGAGTGGCTACTGGCAAGTAGAAATCCATCCCGATGACCGTGAAAAGACTGCGTTCACCACGGGACAAGGATTGTGGCAGTTCAAAGTTATGCCTTTTGGACTCTGCAACGCACCGGCTACATTCGAGCGTCTAATGGAGACAGTGTTGAGAGGACTTTCCTACGAAGCATGTCTCGTTTATTTGGACGATATCATCATCGTCGGAAGGACTTTCGAAGAGCATCTCGAGAACATTCGAAAGGTACTGCAGAAATTAAAAGAGGCAAACTTGAAACTAAGTCCGTCGAAGTGCAACTTGTTCCGTCGGGAAGTACGTTACCTCGGGCCCCTGCCCACGGAGTCCGAACCGATCCCGAAAAGACGTCCGCAGTCAAGAACTGGAGTCGTCCGGAGAATATCCATGACTTACGAAGTTTTCTGGGTCTGTGTACTTACTATCGAAAATTCGTGAAGGGTTTTTCTCAAATTGCAAGACCTCTTCACAAATTGACTGAGACTGGACAGAAATTTCTATGGACTGAGGAATGTGAGGACGCATTCAACGAACTGAAGACGGCTTTAACATCTTCGCCGATCCTGTCGTATCCTCACCCTGACAAGCCATTTATCCTGGACACAGACGCGAGTAAGGAGAGTGTCGGAGCAGTTCTGTCCCAGGAGATAGATGGCCAAGAACACGTCATTGCTTACTGGAGCAAATGCCTTTCAAAGGCAGAACGTAACTATTGTGTTACGAGAAAGGAACTTCTTGCTATCATTAAGGCCGTGGAGCACTTCCATCATTACCTGTACGGCCGAAAGTTCCTGCTCCGAACGGACCATGCCTCTTTAACCTGGCTTCTAAATTTCAAGAATCCAGAGGGCCAAATAGCCAGGTGGATACAGCGATTACAAGAATATGACATCGAGATACGTCATCGGAAAGGAGCATCTCATGGAAATACAGATGCTTTGTCGAGAAGGCCCTGTATAGACAGCTGTCGCTATTGCTCCAGGGCAGAGAAAAATTACCATCTGAAACATCCCGTTGTCCGCCAAGTTACATCATCGACACCATCCCAAGATCCATGGAGTGACGAAAATGTTCGGGCGGACCAATTAGCAGACAGCGACATCAAACCTATTGTGGAATTTATGGAAAAATCCAGCGCTAAGCCCAGTTGGCAAGAAATATCATCTTACAGTCCGGCAACAAAACAGTACTGGTCTTTATGCGATTCGCTTCGCCTGAGGAATGGAGTCCTGTATCGTAAATGGGAGTCGGACGACGGCAAGATGCTCCGATGGCAGTTAGTACTCCCTCGTTCGAGGATTCCGAAGGTTCTAGAAGAACTGCATAATGGCTTAACTGGAGGCCATTTTGGCGTGATGAAGACCCTGCAGAAAGTTCGCGAGCGCTTCTACTGGGTTAGGGCTCGAGGCGACGTCGAAAAGTGGTGTCAAGCTTGTGACGCCTGTGCCGCCCGTAAAGGCCCGAAGAAACGAAGCCGTGGAAGACTACATCGTTATAATGTAGGAGCGCCTTTTGAGAGGATTGCACTCGACATCCTGGGACCTCTTCTGCGAACTTCGGATGGCAACAAATACATCCTAGTTGTCATTGACTACTTCTCTAAATGGCCCGAAGCGTTTCCTATTCCCGATCAAGAAGCTACGACCGTAGCAGCGGTACTGGTGCAAGAATGGATTTCCAGATATGGAACCCCTCTGCAACTTCATTCCGACCAAGGAACGAACTTTACCTCTGCAGTCTTTAAAGGACTATGCCAACTTCTCGGAATGGACAAAACCCAGACTACGCCTTTACACCCACAATCCGACGGCATGGTGGAGAGGTTCAATCGTACAATTCTGAACAACCTCTCGCTCCTGGTATCTAGGAATCAAGAGGACTGGGACAAGAAACTCCTCCTGTTCCTGCTGGCCTATAGGAGTGCCGTCCATGAGACTACCGGCTTCACACCTTCCCAGATGCTGTTCGGCAGAGATCTTCGTCTTCCCGCCGATCTAGTGTTCGGCCGCCCTCCAGATGCGCCTTCATCGCCAGAGGAGTACGTGGAAAACCTACGGACACGGTTTGAAGATGTGCATCATTTTGCTCGGGAGCGGATCAACCTGAACACGGAAAAGATGAAGACTCGCTACGACACGAAGGCTACGGGACATGACTTCAACGTAGGTGACAAAGTTTGGCTATGGAATCCTACTCGACGGAAAGGCCTGTCTCCGAAGCTGCAATCGCCGTGGGACGGTCCTTACACAGTCCTAAACCGGCTGAATGACGTCATCGTACGGATTCGTAAGTCACCAAACTCGAAGCCAAGAGTTGTACATTACGATCGGCTAGCCATCTACCGCGGTTGTAATTAGTTATTTGACTATCAGACCATGGTCACTGTGGCGTAATTCCTCCTTTCTTTCAACTCTCATTTCTTTCCTGTCTTCTCTTCCTCTTTCGTCAACTTTCTTTCACTTACTACTTACGCCATGTTTAGTGTACATATTTGTAATATATTGGTTTTTATTAACGTGTATTTGTTTATTACATTGATTACTTATTAGTGTAATTATTTATTATGTTGATTATTTATTTATTAATGTGTATCTGCTTATTGTGCTATTGATTACTTGCTTGAATTATGTTGTTAAGATCTTGTTAAGTGTTGCACAGTGTAGGCACTCGTGTGACCTCCTAACTAGGGATTGTACTGCCCGGGACGTGCAGTCCTTGGGAAGGGGGCAATGTTACGAATTTTCGGGGCAACCCGCTGCTCTGGGGCTTAAAATGGTTTAAAATTCGTATTCTACGCTTCAAATAGATAAATTTTGCTTTTTGTTGCATCAAAATCGGCCAATTAGAACCGGAGATACGGAGGTTTCGCTTTCCCATATGTTTTTCTATGGGCTTCTAGAAAACTCGAGAAATATTAGTCCTAGAGCTTAGATCTCTTCACTTTTGAGGACTTATTTTTGGCGCCAAATTTGGCGATATTTCGCCAAAAGTCGCCAAGCTTGGCGACTTTTTGGTCATTTGGCGCGATTTTCCCAATGGGGCTTGGAAGTTGTTTTTCCTGCATTAAAAACGCATAATAACCTAACATTTCTCTTCCATGACGTAATCAAAATTCACGCTTTATGTAGAACCCTCGAGAAATTGACTTTTCTGGAAACCTCTTGTACCTCCTGCGTCGGCTATTTATAGAAGCGGGCATCGCCCCGGTGTCAGTCAGTGCGAGCTGAACGCTCGATGTGTGAAGAGCTCTCAGTACGCGAGCTTTGATAGTGCTATAGAAGCTGTGTTTTAGCTTGCTTTACGAAGCTGTTTTCAAAGTGCTGTGTGTAAATTCTTCATTGCTGAGTCTTGAGAGACTGTTAGTGTTATTTCTCGTATATTTCCACGGAATTTTTGCCTGTAAAAGTGACTTATTTTGTGTGAGAAATACAGCATTTGTGAGAGCTTCTGATCCAAGCGGATTGTTAAAAGCACGTTACTGCTAGATTGTGCTTGTGAATTGTGAGCAGCTGATTGTTCTACGAAGTTCTAGAAGAAATAAAGTTTGTGTTCCATCCTGACAAGTGACTTTTTACTTGAACTTTTTACACCAACTGGACTTTAGAACGACGAACCCCAGGAGTAGCAGAGTAATTCCGCAACAATATAATAACTTCTAACATTTATTATCAGCATGCTTTTTTTCAAAAAATCAATCAGTTGCTCATAAAATTAACATAGGAAATTTCTCTTACAATCAAATAACTTTTGGGGTGCATGAACTATAAATATTGATCTTTCTAGAAAAATATGTGTAGTAAAGATTTAAAGATTACAAGTTCTGAAGTTTCATACTTCAGTTCACCCAAATCAAAGGACCTGAGTCCGAATTCATACTTTATTAAAGAACACCTCTTACATGAAACAAATATGAGCATTAATTCTCTAGTATATATCCTGAGTGGACGTGATCACAAACTCAAGAAAATGGCATGTGTACTTTTTATCCATTTGGATAAAGCCTGTAGTCCCAACTCTTGAGTTCTTGGTTTGATACCAACTTCCTCCATGTGCTTCCTAGTTATTGATAACCTGAATAAACTCGTATCTTTCATTTCTCTATAACGAATTCTAATGGCAAAAACAGCACAATTCTGTCCTTAGACACTAGTGATCCTGTGACAGGTGGCACATAAAGTCTGCAATAAAAGGTCTGGGTCCATAACCTATGATAGCCGGTCCACTCTACTTGTGGTATATGCAATCTTAATGGGCCAGCGTTATGTTAATGACATTCTTGGACCCCACGTGGGACCTATCCTAAATGGTCTACCAGGGGCAATTTTCCAGCAACATAAAGCTTATCCTCATACAGCTAGAGCTGCTCAAGACTTCCTATGCCGTGTTCAGACTCTTCCATGGCCGGCCCGCTCCCCCGACTTGTCCCCTGTAGAGCAACGCATGTGATCAGCTGAAACGCCAGATGCCACCGTGTCACTCTGTATATTATTTGAAGGTGGCTGCTCAAGATCTGTGGGCTCATCTGCCTCAGCACAATATCAGATGTCTAATTAACTCAATGCTAGACCGTGTTGTGGCATATATTGCACCAAGAAGCGGTCCAACACACTATTGAAATTGCCCTATATTTGTGCCATTGCACACTCTGTATTTGTTTAATTGTCTTGATTTTGCGATCAAGTGAATCTCTCATCTATATGTCTATTAAATTATTTTCTTTCCATCTGATGCTTTCTTCTCGGGACACTATTTTCAATATTACTGAGTGTGCTTTAATTGTGTGGAGCAATGAACGGTGGACTTGTGAGGCTGAGCAACACAGTATTTTGTCGATTCTAGCAATGAGGCTAAAGGACCATGCCTAATATTCAAAATGTATTTATCTGACAAAAAGGTCATCATGTACTGATAGTGAAAATACAATGGCAGCCATTCTGACATCTGCATAAAATAATACACAATCATCTGTCCTTTAAGTGACATCACATTATTGCAAAATACTTATCTGTCTGATTCATAAGTTCAAAAGTCTATTGTGTAAGGAATGTTCCAGTAATCAGTCTAGTTAACAGGACAAAACATGAACTTTATTGGTTGTAGAAATTTGATTAAAAATATCTATTGCCAATTCACGGAAATTATCAAGCAATAACATGATTTTAAACAATCAGCTAATCTTCAGAGCGTAAATTACAGAAATACAATGGGATTTCCTGATTTTTCTGAATGGGGTTTTCTCCCCTTTCTTTTAATGATTTTATGATGACTGTCTCCTCTATCTTGTATATTTGATCTTGATGGGGCTTTCAAGATTAAGTTTGAAAGGAAGCTTGTGACGAGGACTGGTTTTTATCCCGCGAATTCCACGTGGTAAGGCGTTATCCGACCGGACAAACGATATTCATTTTTCCGTCCAAGATGTAGCACGTGCGTTTGCGATCTCGTGTCGTCGCACTACTCCACACCCCATAAGAGTCAGAAGCTAATGAACGATGTTCCTAGCGTTATGGACATAGCCACGTATTGTATGTGTACTTTGAAAAAGCGAGAGATGGATGGGATTGGTGCTGGAGCCATCTGTGATTGAAGGCAAGAAAGAGAAATGCGTGTTCAGTTGTCTGGGTCATAAATGAAGGGAAGCGCGTGGCGTGGACTGATTTTGATCCTGCGAGATAGATTAAGGCGTTGTCCGACCGGGCAAAGGTACCAAATTGCCGAGATGTAGCGTGCGCGTGTGCGATCTCGTGCCGCCTCAAATTTATTCTGAATTTCTAATTTTTCAGTATTTTTTTCGCAAACATAACCTAAACAGCAGTGCCGTGCGAAAAAAGGCCCTATAACTGCCTTTATAAGATTATTGTTTTTCCCTTTAACAATCATTCGAGTGTAGTAAATGATTATCGTTTTGTGAAATGATGGAATATTTCAAGTAAAATAGAATATAAGGAAGACGCCCAGGCAGGCCCTGATAATAGCACGAGCACTTGTGGGTCCGTGCCCTAGAAACACAAGCAGAAATAGGAACTTAAGTTAAGACCTATATATAAAGCCACAAAATTTTTAAAATGCCTGTCCACAAAATTGTTATAGTCATGCCCTGGCGACGCCACGAACAGTTTTCGCCATATAAAGCAATGAAGCCGGAGGCAGGAATTGAACTTCTACCAACATATCCTATTTGCAGGAACAACTGTCTTCCAACAAGGCGTGGCTTTACCCAACGATATCAATTTCTAACAAAAGCGTTGCACACTAGATGACTTCAAAACCTCTCGCTCGTGGCATCCCAATAAGCCCGTTTCTACCTTTGGAATACTGATGTGTTATCTTCCAAGTAAAGTTTCAGTTTAAACAGAGATATTTGATTTTCCTCTCTCACAGATTCTGAGCTATGACGACTTTAGCTTATTATAGTCAGATATGCTGCTACAGAGCAAACAGCAGGATTGAGCAGATCCCGAAAATTTTCGATTGGATTAAAGAAAAATTTGCATTAAAGGGTGGACATGGTCCAACAGGATAGTTATATACCTATCTTCATGCCTAGTCCCATCCACAACGATGAGTAGTAGTTATCTGTCCAGTTGGGTAACAGCTGCAACTGATGTCCTTCTTTTGGTACCATCTCCCTCCACACTTTTCTTTTAGTTCTGCATCTGGTGTTGTCTTATATTTATTAGAGTACAGCCACAAATCATATATCTTTTTTTATGAAGATGTTCTAAATTGTGCGAAACAGTCAATCATCGCACTCTGGAGTACCACTGAAGCAGAAGTTAACAGCTCAATTAGGGGCAACCGTCCATGCAACGAGACTGGAGAACGACGCTAACATTTCATAATGTATCAGCTCTAGAGATCAACTGGTTCAAGTAATAAAGGGAAAAAATCTACGAGAGCCTTATAAACTTGTTCATTTACACGATTTTTAGTTATAGGAATCACTGTTGAGCATAACAAGAGAAAACTTGATGTCTCCAGAAGGTAGACATAGTAGTGACAAGCGCATATGTAGAATGATAGATACTTAAATGATATTTTTTCCCATTTGTTTTAGAAAAAATCTATTTTAACCCATTTGTGCCTGGATATTTTTGCGACTTTCTTCGATTTTTACTGATAACAGAAATAACAGATAAATTTCTGATGTCAACTTCTTGAACAAGGGATAATTTCTTTTAAAATCTTTATGCATAAAAATCAAAATATCAACATCCTACTTGGTCATGTTAAAATATTTTGTAAAGTTGAGGCTCAATACTCAAGAATAAAGGCTAGGAAAAATAAATAACGTTTTCGACTAATAGCGAAAATGCCGTCCCAAAAAAGGGACACTAGGCATAAATGGGTTAAAAAATATACTAGTATCTACACAGTCCAGTCACATTAATGTGACCACTTTATCAAAAGCCAGAATATCCTGATTACTCAGAGCGGATCGCTGAGAGACGCGCAGGGAGAGAGTCACTTAGTTGTTGAAGGTGTTCACTGGAATATTCTAGGGTCCATGTGTACTCCAGTGCAGTGACCATCTGCGATAGGTTCCGCGATTGGGGGTCCATGGCACGAACTAACCCGATCGAGGGATCCTACAGTTTATCGATTTTATTTAAATCCGGAGAGTTGCCTTCTACAATGATGAGTGCGCCCAGAGAATGCGATGAAAACATTCCCCAGACCATAATGCTCCCTCCTCAGCAAACGTTCGCTGAACCGTCGTTCCGGAGACTTATGCAGGGATGTTAATTCTGCGCCGATTGCGCCGAGCTGCGCCGAAACACAAATTCTTGCGCCGAACTGCGCTTTTAGCCGATTTTTGCGCCGGTCTGCGCAGAATACGTCATTTTGACTCTTTCAGGGTGCGCCGAAACACAAATATTGCGCCGAACTGCGCTTTTAGCCGATTTTTGCGCTGGTCTGCGCCGAATACGTCATTTTGACTCTTTGTTAAATTTTTGCCACGCTCATTTATCTTTTAAAGCGTGTATGGAAAGCTAGTTAGCAGTAAAGCAAGATTCAAACTGCGTACGAAAGCTGCATTCCGAAGCCATTCTACCCGCCCCGGATCGGACCAGTCGGGCTTTGTTAGTCACCTCAATCAGGGCCGGCCAGATAGGCAAACAAGTAATCATCGCAACGGGCACCGTTTTTTGTTTATGAAGGGGCACGATTTCCAACTTAAAATCATAAAAGCAATTTTGAAAAAAGTAAAAGGGACGTCTTTTTCTACGTTTGCAGGGTGGAGTGGGTGTCATGTACCGCAGGGCCGCCCCTGATCTAAACCAGACCGGTCCGTAAAGAAAACAGTATATTACGGTGACGTCTCAGCCCCTAAAAAATCACGGTTTATGACCCGGCCCGTAGCAAGAATGAAAATTGGAAGCATGACCGGTTTAGAAATCAGAATCTAGGCTGTCTGAATTAATAGAATATTTCATTTCAAAATAATCCGGAAATCCGCTGCCAGTGGTGTAGTCGCGGGGGGTAGAGATCTGTGCGGGCCCAGGCTTTTGCAGCACGATTCATTCAAGACACGGGCTGACCTCAGCATTTTCTAGAATGGACCGGAACAAGCGTATACTCTTAAAGACGGTCCTCTGCGCTTGCAAAATCGAGCCTTTCCGGAAATTTTTGCTCTCCTAAAATTTGGACAAGACCAAACGATTGGCTTGTGATTCCCCCCCCCCTCCTTAAATCATGATTAATATACGAGCTGGACCGGGTCTGAATTTTTTATTTTGATTAAATGCCGGGCCGGGCTAGACATTTTCGGCCCGTGAAGATCATGAGCGGGGAGATGCCGTCTCACTACTTTTTCATTCGAGCTTATGTCAGCAAAAGTAAGCGTTCTTCACTTTTTATCATGGACGCATGATTTTTGAGTCTTCAGTTGCGAGTGTTCCTAAACCTTTTTTCTTAAAACTACACCACTGTTTTTCTTTTTGTGTGTGTGCAGGCTCTACGAGAGGGGGCAGACGGGGCGACGCCCCTGGGCCCGTGTTCAGCCGAAGTGCGTCCGCAAATTTTTCAGAATGTGTTACGAATTTCATTTATAGATCCGTAATTAAAATCTTTATTTTAAAATAGACTAAATTTTGAATACATAATTCTAGAATGATATAAACGGCAGAAATGTTAATTCTACCATTTAAATATTAGTATTTTTACAACCTTCGAACATGCATTAAAAGTACCATTGCATATAAGAAATACTTCCCTCCCACTCTCTTTCCATTTAGCATTTATATGAAAACCATTAAAAAGAGCACTTTCACACACACACACACACAAAAAAATTCCTTCCGTCCATGTAAATCCATGTATTGTTTTTACCAAGTTGCTGATAGCATAGCCTGTATACACCCTTTTTTTTTCCAGAGCTTTCCTAAAGTGCTTTCAAATAGTTTTTTGCTTTTAGCAAATGGTGCTTGCTTGCAAACTTTGCTTTTCTTGTATGCATTTATTGTGTCCCTAAATCTTCAATTTTATGCTTCAAAATCATGTTAATTCTGATCTCGAATCTTAGTTTTCCTCTCGGAAACTATTTTTTTGTGCTCCCGAGGTGCTCCCAAATGGAATTTTTCGGCTCCCAAATAGAATTTTTCTGCTCCCAAATGGAATTTTTCTGCTCCCGAGGTGCTCCCAAATGAAATTTTTTCTGCTCCCGGGGTGCTCCCAAATCGAGTGTTGGAGTTAACATCCCTGCTGTAGGTAGCAATTTTTTTTTTTTTCGGAGCAGCCGTTGCTGGACCAGGTGATC
>JAWZYV010017733.1:0-54297 GCA_038373885.1 Cheiracanthium punctorium
AAAATCAAACGCATTTCCCTTTTTACCAAGGTGATATAAACTTCATGAATTTTATTTTTTACTCATTTCTTGTCTAATGACTTAAACGATTCTTTGTCGCCCTACATTACATTCCGATTGATCAGGAGTGCACTAATGGAGTGGAATCTTCCTCTGTAACTTTTAGCATGATCTTTCGGAATTTCATATCGTGAAGGAATTTGGTTTATTTATCATCTGAAAAATGTCTCTCATATCTCCCCGTTAAAATTTTCTACCTGAGCCTCTGAGCTTAGTTCCCAGTAAATGGACTCTTGCTGTTCTATGGACACAGTCATGTTTTGTCATCTAACAGATTAGAAAAACTATTTAAACATCCTGTCATAAAGCTGATTTTGCGCCCCCCGAAAGGGCTATCCCCGCCTCACCCTCGCTGCGAACTCAGGAAACTGAAGCATTCTTCAGTTATAATTCACAAGGGCGCAAAAGTGGCGAAATGAAAGATTTTTGTTTAGTAAGGGGCGTCAAAATCAGTCACATTTCCCTTTTGTCAACGCGATATAAAACTCTTAACTATGTTACACCTGAGCTAATATTATGAAACTGAATGGTGTTTAGGTCTTGTCTCGAGGTATCTTCTGATATTTTTTGGTCAGAATCGGATCAATAGTTCGCGAGTTATAGCCATTTTAAGTTCGCCAATGTTGGCTAAAATAAAATAAAATCCATTTATTTAATTAAAAAATCTGACGTGACTCCACTCGACTTTCCGAACACTTACGATTAAGATCATTACCAAGCATTTAAATAAATTTTAATCGGTGAATAATTCAAACATATATACCAAATTGAAGCTCCATCGAATGCACCGTTTAAACGCTAGCGCACTTTCAAGAATTTCGGCCCATGGGCCGTAATGTAAAAGAAATCTTTCTCGTAGCCCTGTGGAAAAACTGTAAGTCCTATACACACCAAAATCAATACCGGTCTTGCGACGGTGGTTTATAACATATATACCCAATTTGAGCGCAATCGAATGTACCGTTGCAACGCTAGCGCATGTCACACAAGAATTTCCCCCCATAGGCCATATGTAACAGAAATCTTTGTCGTAGTCATGTAGAAAAAATATAAGTCCTTGTTTGTTCCTTTTTTGTCTACTATTTCAATTTATTTAATTTTTATTTCTTTTTTTAAAATCATGTTCCTCTATTGCTTATTCGTCTCCCTTCCCAGATCTCCACTTAATTTTCCCTTTTCACACTTATTTTCTAAGAATTTTTTCCTTCGGAATGACAACTTCCTTTTTTCTGTGTGTCCTTTTGTTTACATTTCTCACTTTCCTACCTTCCCACCTTCTGTCGGAGGGTGTTTTTGAAGTCGAAGAAGGGCCCATCCCTTGTACCACCCGTAAACGTACGTCTTGATCAATTTTTTTATAGTATATGCGTGTTTAAGCAAAGGTTCTTTTATATTTCATTTTGAAATTAACGTTAACACAAGCTTTTTTGCACGCTTTCTTTACAACTAAAAGATACCCAGACCTGAAATTCAGTCTCCCTACACTATTACCTTAAAAACAGTAGATGTCCCGTTTTGAGGAAGAAAATATATACACTATTGCCAAAAAAGTAGATGATGTCCCGTTTTGAAGGAAAAAATAAATGGTTACGTTTGCTAGAGAACCTGCAGCGTTATAAGATTAAGACCCGCTCAATTTGGAACTTTATCAGAAGGTGGGGGAGTTCTGAATATTGGCACCCCTTGGAAACTGCTACAGACCGCCGAGAGGACTTTCGGAACTACGGATTTAACGTGCACGTACACGGTGGTCTTTAGTGGTACGCCGGTATCGAACCCACAACCTTCCGGTTACGAGTCCAACGCCTTAACCACTGGGATATCACTAGAAAAACTCTATTCGAACATTCTGTGATAAAGCTGATTTTACCCCCCCCCCTCATCTGCTTGCGCCCCTCGAAAGGGCTATCCCCGCTGCGCCTTTCTTAAAATACCCATTACAGTAGCTGCAACTCAGGAAACTCGAGCGATACCAAAAACTTAAGCCCGAAGCACCCCACAGCTGTAATTCACGGGGGGGTAGAAGTGGCTAAATTAAAAATTTTTGTTAAAGGAGGGTGTCAAAATCAAACGCATTTCCCTTTTTACCAAGGTGATATAAACTTCATGAATTTTATTTTTTACTCATTTCTTGTGTAATGACTTAAACGATTCTTTGTCGCCCTACATTACATTCCGATTGATCAGGAGTGCATTAATGGAGTGGAATCTTCCTCTGTAACTTTTAGCATGATCTTTCGGAATTTCATATCGTGAAGGAATTTGGTTTATTTATCATCTGAAAAATGTCTCTCATATCTCCCCGTTAAAATTTTCTACCTGAGCCCCTGAGCTTAGTTCCCAGTTAGAGATGAGACGGGCTCAGCCCGAGCCCGAAAGCCCGAGCCCGAGCCCGGGCCTGAACCGGGCTCGGGCTCTGTAATTCACAATTGCGTTCGGGCTCGGGCTCGGGCTCGTGAAAAATTTCTCCTTTGTTAAACATACTCCTTGAAATAGATTTTAAAAAGTGATTCATGAGGAAAATAAAAGTATACTTATAAAAAAAATTAACGGCACTGACGCCTAGAAGGTGCGTGAAGCTCTTTGGATATTTCAGAACGCAGCTTATATTGATTAGTTAGTCATGAGATCCGACATTATTTGATAAACATGGATATATAAAGAATTAGAAAATGCATTGAGAGTTTGCAACTATATTTGTCTTTAATTTGCACAAACGGCATGATTACATTGACATGATGCATGCACATGATACATTGATTGTATTCTATCAATGAAGTAATTGGATTTTTATTTTATATCTTAAGCTGAAATTTCGGGCTCGGGCTCCGACTTAGATAATATTGCTCGGGCTTGGGCGGGCTTGGATTAAAAGTCCTCGGGCTCGGGCGGGCTCGGGCTTCAAAAAATGAGCCCGAACTCATATCTATTCCCAGTAAATGGACTCTTGCTGTTCTATGGACACAGTCATGTTTTGTCATCTAACATATTAGAAAAACTATTTAAACATCCTGTCATAAAGCTGATTTTGCGCCCCCCGAAAGGGCTATCCCCGCCTCACCCTCGCTGCGAACTCAGGAAACTGAAGCATTCTTCAGTTATAATTCACAAGGGCGCAAAAGTGGCGAAATGAAAGATTTTTGTTTAGTAAGGGGCGTCAAAATCAGTCACATTTCCCTTTTGTCAACGCGATATAAAACACTTAACTATGTTCCACCTGAGCTAATATTATGAAACTGGGTGGGTGTTTAGGTCTTGTCTCGAGGTATCTTCTGATATTTTTTGGTCAGAATCGGATCAATAGTTCGCGAGTTATAGCCATTTTAAGTTCCCCAATGTTGACTAAAAGGCATTTCTTACAGTGTATACACATAAATTTTAAACTTAGCGAAACGAAAACGAGGTGCGTTTAATGCGTTGGACACGTAAACATTACGAGCAAAGCCGCTAAGCCGTCGGTTACATACTTCCGTAGATACAGGGGTGGTCGTAAACGTTGTCACTAGAACGCCGGAGACGCCGAGATCTCTTTACTGCGACGAACCCTATTTTTAACTATGTTCCAATTGAGCCAAAACAATGTTACTTGGTGGGTGTTTAGGTGTTGCCAGAAGGTACCTTTTTATATTTGTTTGCACAATTTCCGTCCAATAGTCGCGAGTTACAGACATTTGAAGTTCGCCAATTTTGGCGAAAAAGTATACCCTGTATATACCTAAAATTTAAATATAACTAAAAGCAAATCGTGCTATATTACTTCGTTTGACCCCAATAGCCCACGTGCCAAGCGGCTAAGTCGTCGGGTATATAGAACTGAAGATACGGGGGGGGGGTCGTATACGTTATCATTAGACAGCCGTCGGGGGCGCTGTTTTATTTTTGACGAAGTCTATTTTTAACTATGTTCCAACTGAGCTAAAATTATGAAAGTGGGTGGGTGTTAGGTCTTGCCTCGAGGTATCTTCTGATATTTTGTTGGTCATTGTCAGATCAATTGTTCGCCGAGTTATAGCCATGTTAAGTTCGCCAATGTTGGCTAACAGGCATTTCTCAGAGTGTATACACATAAAGTTTAAACTTAGCGAAACGAAAACGGGGTGCGTTTAATGCGTTTGACAGGGAAACATTACGTGCAAAGCATAAAATGTTTATAACCAAATTTTAATTATAACCGAAAGTAAATCGCGCCAAATGACATCTATTGGCACCAATAGCCCACGTACCAAGCGGCTAAGTCGTCGGGTATATAGAACTGGAGATACGGGAGGCGCCGTTTATATTGTCATTGGATAGGGCGGCAGGGGGCGCTATTTTGATTTAACCAAACGTGCTTTTAACTATGTCCCAATTGAGCTAGAATTATGAAACTTGCTGGGTGTTTAGGTCTTGCCACAAGGATGGATTTTTATTTTGTTGGCCATTGTCGGACCAATGGTTCGCGAGTTTTAGCCATTTGAAGTTCGCCAATTTGGGCGATCTAGGTATAAAATGTTTATAACCAAATTTTAATTATAACCGAAAGTAAATCGCGCCAAATGACATCTATTAGTACCAATAGCCCACGTACCAAGCGGCTAAGTCGTCGGGTATATAGAACTGGAGATACGGGAGGTGAGGTTTATATTGTCATTGGATAGTGCGGCAGGGGGCGGTATTTTGATTTAACCAAACGTGGTTTTAACTATGTTCCATTTGAGCTAGAATTATGAAACTTGGTGGGTGTTTAGGTCTTGCCAAGACCGTTCTTTTGATACTTTGTTGGACATTGTCGGACCAATGGCTCGCGAGTTATAGCCATTTGAAGTTCGCCAATTTGGGCGATCTAGGTATAAAATGTTTATAACCAAATTTTAATTATAACCGAAAGTAAATCGCGCCAAATGACATCTATTGGTACCAATAGCCCACGTACCAAGCGGCTAAGTCGTCGGGTATATAGAACTGGAGATACGGGAGGTGAGGTTTATATTGTCATTGGATAGTGCGGCAGGGGGCTGTATTTTTATATAACCAAACGTCATTTTAACTATGTTCCATTAGAGCTAGAATTATGGCACTTGGTGGGTGTTTATGTCTTGCCAAGACCGTTCTTTTGATACTTTGTTGGACATTGCCGGACTAATAGTTCGCGAGTTATAGCCATTTTAATTTCGCCAATGTTGGCTAAAATGCAGTGTAAACACTTCATTTTATTTTATCCGAAAAAAAACGGGCTCTTTTCTGAACACGCGAACGTCCACTAGTGTTCTGAACACCGGAACAGACCGTGCAAGGCCGCCGGAATCATAGATGGGAAGATACGGGTGGATTTTACCCTTTATGGGCGTTAAGTGACGGAGACGCCAAGATGTCTTTACTGCGACGAACACTATTTTTAACTATGTTCCAATATAGCCAAATTTATGAAACTTGGTGGGTGTTAAGGTGTTGCCACAAGGTATGGATTTTATTTTGTTGGCCATTGTCGGAAAAATGGTTCGCGAGGTATAGCCATTTGAAGTTCGCTAATTTTGGCGATCTAGGAATAAAATGTTTATAACCAAATTTTAATTATAACCGAAAGTAAATCGCGCCAAATGACATCTATTGGCACCAATAGCCCACGTACCAAGCGGCTAAGTCGTCGGGTATATAGAACTGGAGATACGGGAGGCGCCGTTTATATTGTCATTGGATAGGGCGGCAGGGGGCGGTATTTTGATTTAACCAAACGTGCTTTTAACTATGTTCCAATTGAGCTAGAATTATGAAACTTGGTGGGTGTTTAGGTCTTGCCAAGGCCGTTCTTTTGATACTTTGTTGGACATTGTCGGACTAATAGCTCGCGAGTTATAGCCATTTGAAGTTCGCCAATGTTGGCTAAAATGCAGTGTAAACACTTCACTTTAATTTTATCGAAAAAAAAACGGCTCTTTCTGAACACGCGAACGTTCTTCTAGTGTTCTGAACACCGGAAAAGACCGTGCAAGGCCGCCGGAATCATAGATGGAAAGATACGGGTGGATTTTACCCTTTATGGTCGTTAAGTGACGGAGACGCCGAGATCTCTTTACTGCGACGAACACTATTTTTAACTATGTTCCAATATAGCCAAAATTATGAAACTTGGTGGGTGTTAAGGTGTTGCCACAAGGTATGGATTTTATTTTGTTGGCCATTGTCGGAAAAATGGTTCGCGAGGTATAGCCATTTGAAGTTCGCTAATTTTGGCGATCTAGGTATAAAATGTTTATAACCAAATTTTAATTATAACCGAAAGTAAATCGCGCCAAATGACATCTATTGGCACCAATAGCCCACGTACCAAGCGGCTAAGTCGTCGGGTATATAGAACTGGAGATACGGGAGGCGCCGTTTATATTGTCATTGGATAGGGCGGCAGGGGGCGGTATTTTGATTTAACCAAACGTGCTTTTAACTATGTTCCAATTGAGCTAGAATTATGAATCTTGGTGGGTGTTTAGGTCTTGCCACAAGGATGGATTTTTATTTTGTTGGCCATTGTCGGACCAATGGTTCGCGAGTTATAGCCATTTGAATTTCGCCAATTTGGGCGATCTAGGTATAAAATGTTTATAACCAAATTTTAATTATAACCGAAAGTAAATCGCGCCAAATGACATCTATTGGCACCAATAGCCCACGTACCAAGCGGCTAAGTCGTCGGGTATATAGAACTGGAGATACGGGAGGTGAGGTTTATATTGTCATTGGATAGTGCGGCAGGGGGCGGTATTTTGATTTAACCAAACGTGCTTTTAACTATGTTCCAATTGAGCTAGAATTATGACACTTGGTGGGTGTTTAGGTCTTGCCAAGACCGTTCTTTTGATACTTTGTTGGACATTGTCGGACTAATAGCTCGCGAGTTATAGCCATTTGAAGTTCGCCAATGTTGGCTAAAATGGCAGTGTAAACACTTCACTTTATTTTATCGAAAAAAAAACGGGCTCTTTTCTGAACACGCGAACGTTCTTCTAGTGTTCTGAACACCGGAAAAGACCGTGCAAGGCCGCCGGAATCATAGATGGAAAGATACGGGTGGATTTTACCCTTTATGGGCGTTAAGTGACGGAGACGCCGAGATCTCTTTACTGCGACGAACACTATTTTTAACTATGTTCCAATATAGCCAAAATTATGAAACTTGGTGGGTGTTAAGGTGTTGCCACAAGGTATGGATTTTATTTTGTTGGCCATTGTCGGAAAATGGTTCGCGAGGTATAGCCATTTGAAGTTCGCTAATTTTGGCGATCTAGGAATAAAATGTTTATAACCAAATTTTAATTATAACCGAAAGTAAATCGCGCAAAATGACATCTATTGGCACCAATAGCCCACGTACCAAGCGGCTAAGTCGTCGGGTATATAGAACTGGAGATACGGGAGGTGAGGTTTATATTGTCATTGGATAGTGCGGCAGGGGGCGGTATTTTGATTTAACCAAACGTGCTTTTAACTATGTTCCAATTGAGCTAGAATTAAGAAACTTGGTGGGTGTTTAGGTCTTGCCAAGACCGTTCTTTTGATACTTTGTTGGACATTGTCGGACTGATAGTTCGCGTGTTATAGCCATTTGAAGTTTGCCAATGTTGGCTAAAATGGCAGTGTAAACCCAGCAAACACAGACCTTTCGG
This sequence comes from Cheiracanthium punctorium, assembly GCA_038373885.1. Lineage (NCBI taxonomy): Eukaryota > Metazoa > Arthropoda > Arachnida > Araneae > Cheiracanthiidae > Cheiracanthium > Cheiracanthium punctorium. The sequence continues at coordinate 7,698 of JAWZYV010017733.1, forward strand.
GACACAGTCGGACCGTAGTCGGCAGAGTGGGTCACTGTCGGTTTACTGTTGGCTTAGTGTCGGCAAGAAAAGAGAAGGATCGGTAAACTGTCAGTTACATGCCGGCAACTGATAGTAAGGAATTTGGAGTATCTGTTGCCGGATAGTGTTGTCGGTCCATTTGCGGCTAAAAATCGGCAAACCGCAAGTATCGGCAAGTGGCAATGGACCGATACCTTTCAGCCGATTACGGTCCGATCAACGGTGCCAACTTTGGCCCGAATGCGGAATGATTTACACTATCCGACATTATCAATATATATTCAATAATATTTTTTTAAAAAATTAATAATTTTAAAAATTAAAATTACATTTTAAAATTGAATCATTCTCACAATTTTTGATTCCTTTTTTCTGTTATAATTACTATGAAATACACAGTGGCGGATTATTGCAAGTTTCTCGGGGGGGGCGGTTAGTTTGTCGGTGGGGGCGGTTAGTTAGAAGATTGACATATACATCCATTTTATGGAAATAAAATAGGATCTTTTACATTAATTTCTTCTTTCTCCGGGGGGGGCGGTCGCCCCCTCCGCACAGCAGCATTTTGTGGTTTTCACCGAAACATTTGACTAAATACACGGGTTAGGATCCCTTAGAAAGTCCCTCACGGAAGGCAATCACACCTTAGACCTAGATCCCTAGAGTAGATAACTGCCCTTAAGACCACATCTTATATTTCCACGGCAGCATTTATGTTCCCCTGGGAAAATTAACTATTAATTCAGCGGTTCTCAACCTTTTTTACTTCGCGCCCCCCCCCAACAAAGACTAACTTACGGCGCCCCCCCATCCTCACATTTTCAGCATACATTCAGTTTTTCAATCTTTAGCAATGAACATTTAGTGGAATTTTCTACAAAATAATGTTATTAGTAAAGTTTGAATGAACATTTTAAGCGGAAATGGATATATTTTTGAGTAAAAATGAGAATAAGATTATTTAAAAAAAAATATCCTTCACTACTTGCTCTTTGGTTTTTCTCGCGCCCCCCTTGGGGGTCGCGCCCCATAGGTTGAGAAACGCTGTATTAATTGAACAAAATAAATAAAAACTTTGTATATAAAGCACATATAAAATGATATATATATATAAAGATACGATCGTTTCGACAGAAAATTGTTCTGCCTACTTCAGTCGCGCAAAAGCAGTGAGAACAGAAAAAAAAAATAAACACAATCAAGCATGTTCTGTCGAAACGATTGTATCTTTTCATATATATCATTTTATACGTGCTTTATATACTAGAAGATTTTATTTACCTTATCTTTTAGCACTAGTATTTGGAGTGTTTTTTCTATTAATTGAACATTTAACATAAGTTTTCCCCCTTTGTTGTTATTTAAAATTTCTACTGGAATTGCGATTGCCCCCCTTGGTACCTTTTTTTTTAATTATTCACTTTTAAAATTTCTTTTCCACTAAAAAGCCCGCCATGAACATTTCAGCGGAGCTTTTTCATTTCTTTGATTGTCTTACGAAATGTTATTCATTACCACATTGACAGGATTTGGGTGATTTTTTTTTAAATCTGTTTACAGTGCTATCAAATGTGTATTGCAGCAGAAAGAAAAAAAAAGCACCAGCTGTTAAAAACGCGCCAAATCTGGACCATTAGTCCATCACAATATGCACTATATACGTTTATCATTGATCGCCAAGTTGGCTATTTTTTAAGCCCTTTTGATCTAGTAACCCTGTCACGCGCCGTCAAAGGCGCCGCATTTTCCTTATTACCCCGTGGTCGTGATTCCAGCGGTGAAGTGAATATCTCTGAATCTTGAAAATGGAATCTGAAAACATGTAAATATTATTTATATTACATTTTTTCCCCACTGTAAGTAGTATTATTGAGTGTATTATTAAATATAGTATTATTAAGTGTTATTATCATTCTAATGTGCAATGAATGGGAACGAGAAATGCGATCCTCGCATTATACGGCGACTGGTTAAATCTAGAATAAATTCGCGTGTAAAAGATATTAGAATATCTGCGAAAACAGCAGACATTTCTCAAAGATTAATTTTGAAATCTCTTACTTAGAATAATGAATTATTAGGTCATAAAACAGTTTTAGGATCTGATGAATTGTGTAGTGATACATTTTCGCCTACTGTTTCAGAGTCTTCTGATGAATTCAGTACTGATAATTTTTGGCCTACTGTTTCAGATTCTTCCGATGAAAATCGTGTAGTTAGCGAATGCAGCTTTTCTGGTTCAGATTCTGAACCGGAAGTTAATATTCACGAGTTTTTGCGGCAGTGGTTTTTAAGCTTCAAAATTTTGCCTCAGAGTGCATTAACAAGTTTACTGAAGGGTACATTGGTTTCCTAACTTGCCAGCAGATGCAAGGACATTATTACACACACCTAGAAGCATATATTTAGTTAGCATGGGAGATGGGCAATTATAACTTTGGGCTCGTGAATGCTTAATAACTTATAGCATGTCCTTCGAATCTATAGATACATTGCATTTTAATGTCTCTAATCTACTTTTTGTATTGCACATTATTGAAATCCGAAGTGTGGGATCCAAGGGATGGTTGATTGTTTTAGAAATAATTGTTTTAAAATAGTCTTGTAAGATAGTTTAAGACATTTTAAAATATACTCAATAAAAACTGGGAATTTTGCCTTTTTTCAATTAATGGATGTATACATATTTTTCTAGTTTTACTTGTTCACTTAATTTGTTAATTACAGTTGACCCTGTCTATCTCGAATCAAATGGGAAAGGAAAAAAATTCAAGATAGAGGTTTTAAATGCTCTCAGTTAAAAACGTTTAATTTCCTCTTTCTGTAAAAAAATATTTCGGTATGATTGCAGATTTATTTTACATATATCCATAATGCTTTTAAAAATACAAATATGTGTATGTAACCCTTAACAATCCAAAATAAATCTTTCAACGACTTTTGATGTCTAACTTCCTTTGTTTCTGCTAGCTTTCTAATGCTAACAAGAACTGTCAATTCTTTATAGCAAAATTTACCTGAGAATTTTATCTATTGACCCAAAAAATTTACTCTTAAAGCACTAATTTTTGTAATTGACACAGCTAAAATTTGAGATATAGAGTTATTGAAGAAAATTTTTTTGAGACAGACATGGAAAACACATTTAAATTTGATTGTAAATGTAAGAAAGTTTAGAAATTTCAGATAGACAGGTTTGACCGTACAAAAAGGGATGTAGATTCGATAGAGTAATTTCAGTTACTGGATGTTTTTTTACAGCTTAAATGAATTCTATTACAAAAGAAATAAAAATATCAGCATTAATTATCCTTTGAATTACTGTCACAGTTTTTCTTGTATCCTCTGTTCAAAATGCAATTAACTACATGAATTTCTCCAAAACGACAGTTCTGTCTCCTCATAACAAAGAATTAGAATAACAGTTAAGCATCTTAATTTTAAGAATTTGAGCATTTTTCTCTCTGAAATCAAATAGGCCATTAATTTAGTCTATCTTCTGTTCTTGATTTTAAAAAATAAAAATTGTTTCAATCTGAAATCATTTTTTTAGTTAATAATAAAGCACTTTTTTAGTAAAATATAAATTGAAATTATGTGTTGACTTTAAATCAATGTGATATAATAGAAGCAAAACATAGCAATTTATATCCGCCGTTACAATAGAAATTTAATGAAAAAAAAATGACTTATGAGGCTTATGTATAATTTAAACCAACTATCCACCAAGGCGGCCAGCTTCGCTGCCCTATACCTTATTTTTCTCTATGATTAGTGCAGTGTTGGCCAAATTATTGGTCTCATTTCAACGAAAATCAAGTTTCTTTATTTTAACGGTATTAGTCATTAAATTTATTTAGGATAGGGTTACTAAAAATTTTGGGTGTCATCATAATACTCGATGGTGGCCGACTTCGCAAAATGTACGAAAAGAATAACTGGTGACATTTCCATTCATAAAATGATTATAAAAGTACTTTATTGGATGATACGCTGTGGAACATGTTGAGAAAATTAGGGTATTTATGTATTATCCCGGCAATTGTTTCCGCCAAATTATTTTTTGGCTAACTGTTGCCAATCATATTCGAAACCATCAATAATTTCATGCTTCTGGCATTTACCTTGGTGAAATATTGCAGTGATATGGACTCCTACGCTTCAAGTGTGAGTAACATACTTGCGGGAAAAACCATTAACAACACCAAAAGAAGCTGTTGTGACAAATTTACCAACCATGCAAGATTTTATCAGATTAGAAAGTTATTTGAAGTTTTTTTATTTCTTGAATTCTTTTACAGGGTTCATATTCACACAATTGTATGAAATATGAGGGCTTAAACATTACTTTTTCAATGAAGTATTTTCTCTTCTGTTTTCTAAAAAAAGTTGACAAGATACAAAAGTCAGTTCAATGTGACTGCCCTCTGGAAAACTTTTATGAAAGATCAAAAACTTTTATAGGGAATAAGAAATAGTAGTTTATTAGCCCTTATTTAAGTAAGAGTACCTGCATATTTCAGGTATTATTAAATTGTATTATTAAACTTATTAACCGTTGTTAAACTTTGATTGCAATGATTAATTTAATTAGTTTTTTCTTTAAAAATATGTCACATGGTGTTAAACTTAAAAAATTAAAATGCTTTAAAATTTAATATCCAAGTGTGTTTCCTTTATTTGTTATTAATAACTTTTTTAAATATTAATGAAATGGTGGTAATTTTTTTACCGGAATGTTTTATTAAAAAAATTAGCAGTCAATTGACTTTACATATGTATGAACACTTAATGTTATGAGTTTTTTTTCCTGTTTTCTGTTTCAAATTTAAATCAGTTAGTAATAGCAAGGTTAATGTAATATGTCAGTGGCGGCTCGTGGATACAGCAAGTACTGCCAGGCTGCACTTGAAATTATCGGCACATACATTAAAATAATTTATTCTATAAATTTTCTTAAATTCAGATTAGAATTATGGAATTCCTATGGTACATTTTTAAAAAAATCTCAAAAAAAGTAGTAACTGCCGGATCGCTCATTCAGAAAAAAAAGCCCTTTAAACTTCCCGCAATTCAACTGCAAAAGTCGTTGGTACAGCCCTCAGAGCTGATAAAGAAATTGGCAGCACTATTGCCATGGTAACGACTATGTAAGCAGTTTCTCCGGCATAGGATAGCAAGGGGGTATGTAGCCAAGATTCAGCTGAAGAAAAGTTTTCTGACTGCGTCTGCACTTGTGAATTCGACTGATTGGCTCGGACGAGAAGTGAGGGAGAGAATATATGTTCTAGCGCAGTGTTTCTCAACCTGAGGGGGGTGTGCCCTCCGCAGAACGTTTGCAGGGGGAGGGGCGAGAAAAACTGAAGAGGAAGTTGTGATGCATGTTTTTAAAAAATCATCTTATTTATTCTCATTTTTACTCAAAAATATATCCATTTTCGCTTAAAATGTTCATTATTAAAGATTAAAAAACTCAATGTATGCTGAAAAATGTGAGGGGGAGGGAGCGCCACTGTAAGTTAGCCTTTGTTGGGGGCGGCACGGCATTAAAAGGTTGAGAACTGCTGTTCTAGCAAATTCTAACGGAAATAATAGTTTTTTTTTTTTGCCTGGGAAGGTTGAAAGCTTTTAGCTTTATTTGTTACTGTGTCCATGTGTTATTGGAATCTATGATTTAACCGTTTTGAAACATGGAGCCCCGTTATTATCCAGTTTGCGTCTTGCTTGAAACTCCATTTAACATATGGAAAGAAGTTGATAAACGACAACCACTAAAAGAAAATAGACCGACACCAAAATTGTCCATTCATAAGAAAACACAGGTTCGTCTCAGCATGGTCGTAGCTTCCATTCATCATGATATGCACTATTATCGTGGCTATATGGCAGTTTTTATTTACAAAAAATGTTTTGTTGGCTGTGTTTAATCGTTGAGATAAAAAAGAGTGTTTGGAATGGTACTGGATATGTTGATTAACCACCATCACATGAGCATGTAAAATACATGAAAACTCAATCGAACATTTAAAAAATTCTCTAAAATTTAAGGAGTTTATAAGAAGTGGGAGCTAAATTGCTGACAAATTGAAGGAAAACTCTCTACTTTATATTGCTGAATTTATCAAGAAGGTAAGCCTGAATAGACGCTTCATGCAATTACCATCAAAGCAGTATCTTTTAAGTAACAAGAACTGGCATTTAGAGGACATTGCGAGGGAGAAAATTCTTTAAACAAGGGGAAATTTAAAGAGCTTTTAAAATTAATGATATCGGAATTAAAACAACGCCTTTTTATGAGGACATCACTGACTGATTCGCAAGTTTAAAAGAAAAGAGGATTGATTTGACTTAAGAAAAGAAAAAAAACTTCGAATCAGACACGGATTAATGCAATTTTGAGGATAGGAGCGACTGGTTGAAATTTATGTCCATTTTATGGAAGTAAAATAGGATCTCTTACATTTTTTATGTAATTTTTTTTTTTATCCTGGGTGAGGGCTTAATCTGCAAGCTTTCGAATTCAGTAACAAAGATTTTCCATTCCTGTCCGGAGGAGGGGAGGGGGTCATATGTTTCCGGCTGCACTAACATTTTTGACCACGGACTGCCACTGTATGTGTCATAAGATTTAAGAAAAATTGAAAAGCAACGAAACTCAAATTTAAAATCTGAGTGTTTTCTCTTACATTAAAACTAATTTCATTGTGATATTAGTTTTTGTGCGATTGTGGAACGCTACGTTAGGGCTATCAGCAAAGGATGGAGGGTGCCTCGGCAGGAGGACTTTCTAAGGATTTCTAATGCTTATGTGATATTTGTAAGTAACAACTTGAACCAATTTAGTACTATAGTAATATACAATATCTTTCATTCATCATATAAAAAATATGTATTTGTTTACCGATTGGTGAATACTTAAAATTTGTTTACTATTTGGTTGCCGAATATTTAAGTATTCGTTTGAACCGAATATTCGGTTTGTCTGCCGAATAGGCAGTATACCGAATACCAACCGAATATTCGGTGCATCCCTAGTTTGTATTTTTTTTTTTACTAATTTTTTGATAATCTCTCATTATGTTTTAGGTTAGAAGGTGTGGCTGCCTTGGTGGCAAAGACCACAAAGATACTGTAAGGAGAGTGTATTCTTCTTTTCACATGTGGTAAGCTAATATATATCTCTTTGGTATTACTATGTGCTTAAAACAGGGTTGGGTTTTTGACGTCTAAAACTAGTTTTTGACATGACAAGCATCAAAAACTGATTTAAACAGTCAAAAACTGGTTTAAACCGTCAAAAACTAATCCATAAAAGAAAGAGAACAATGTGTAAACTGATTGTGCAGTACATTTTCATTTTGCATCAAACTAAATACATAATTAAAGTTAATTATATTGAAAAATAATTATTATATTAAAAAATGACAGTTATTTCTTAGCAAATGACAATTATTGGGCTCATTAATAATTGCCTGCAGTGTGCATTTCTTTGTATAAATAAATAATTACCATTTATAGGATAAAAATTTTAAAATTTAATTTATCCAGTAGTATATACAGATATAATTTGGAGGGAGAGTTAATATATTAATAATGGTCAACAGTCCTTCAAAATTTTCAAACTGAGTATGGCTAAACATTTCCTATAGAAGCAAATATTAAACTTATTTTGATTTAATCTAAATACCTAAATTGAAAGGGTTTTAAGCAAAAACAAATAACTTATTATATATATTTTTATATATAATATAAAAATTTCAGTCATTTAAATAAAATGAAATAAAGCTTAACATCTTTAATTATCAGTATACTAAAAGTTTCCCATTCACAATAGAACCTCATTCAATATAGATTGCCAATTTATTGAATGTAACCAATGTATTAAATGTGATGCAGCATTGAAATTTATCACAAAATGGTATTGGTATTTTACATGTGGAGAAACTTACAAGCCATGGAAAATTTTAAAGACAGTCTTAATTTTTGATGCAGATAGATAATTTAGAATTTTAATGTTACAACAGCAAGAATAATGTTTTAAACATATTAGATATGTAATAAAATTACTTTTCCACTCTCTTTTCTGTTTCTAGACAACATGCTTGATTAAAAAAAAAATGTATAAAAGATGTTTACAATATTTCTTAAAAGTTAATATTATAATTTTTCACAATGTGTGCAATTTTGAAGAAATCAATTAGTATTTTTACTACAGTCAATATTTTTAGTAGATTAATATCAATAATCAATAACAATCGATCAATATTTGTAATTGTATTAAAGTAAATTAATGTATGTAATTTGCATATATTTTAAAGTGCAATATTTCAGTTTTTTGACAGTTTTTGACAAAAGGTTTTTGACGTGACAGTTTAAACCATGGTTAAAACCGTCAAAAACAGTCATGCGACAAAAACTTATCCATGGCTTAAAAAGCTTTATTAAAATTTGAAAATAGGTAATGAAGCTTCTTTTTCTAACATGGGTTTCGTCACATTTCAAAATCTGCCGTGTTTTTTTTTTTTTTTTTTTTTTTTTTACAAGTACAACATTCATAATTAAAGTGTGGCAAAGACAGGCTAAGAAAACTTTTAAAAAAAAAAAACACTGGTGAGGATATAAGAGCGAAAATTGTGATTCCACTTAACCTGTTTTTCTCTCCCACAGGCCTAGTGATGAAATTCAATCATTCAGGCTTTGTTTTGAGAAAAGTAGATTTTCATGTCACGTGATCTACTTTGATGTGTGGTTTGCCAGTTTTGCAGGCCTTAAACACATGCAAACACGAAAGAAACCCTTAACATTACATATTATATTAAAGTTTTTCTTTTGAAAAAAAGGTTATACATCTATATAAACATATTTAAAAATGGTTCAAGTAAATGTGACATTTATATGTATTCTTGTGCATAGCTGCCAAGTGTTCCGTTTTATACGGATTCGTTCCGTTTTTTGAACTTTGTTTCGTAAATACTTTCTTAAGCCAAAATGTTCCATTTTTCAGCTTCTGTGCAAGGAATTAAAATAATAAAGGAAAATCGTGTAACATATTTAACGTTTGGTAAAGCGTTTATCCTTGTAAACAAATCAATAAATTTAATTGAATGATATTTATCTTATTATACTTTCAAGTACTTATTGCATTAAACATTTAAGTCTATTGTAGAAATTGAGTTAAGTATATTTTATTTTTATAAATTAATGATTATCTATGCACATCATTTCATAACCACGCACAGTGTTCCTTATTTCTGATTTTATGAGCACATGCTGGGTTCCTTATTTTTTTCTTGGAAAGTTGGCAGCTATGCTTGTGTGCTGTATTGCTTTTGTCTAGTAAAATAATAATTTTGCTGCTCGGTGAAGAAAAAAAAAAAAAGACATTTTCATCTGCAAATTCTTCTAGCTGGTGATTTGTGAGGTTAAAAGGGAGGAGGGTTGTACATTACAATTTTATTACTATTAATTCAAAAATTTTGTAACATTTTTCTTTTCTTGTAGTGTGTGTGCGTACCAATGCTGCTTTTAAAGCGACATCTCAAAATGAGATTGGAGATGTGTGGCTACGATATGCCTCGGACAGGCATGGCGGAAGGATGGAAAGACTAAAGAAAATGTTATAATTTTGTTGTATATTTATTTTGTATCATTTTTTCCCAATAAATAAATTACACTTCTTACTTTATTTTTATTTATGCCACTTGTATTTTATGTTTTTCTTTTATAGCACTTTGCTCTCTAGAACATTTAATAATGAATATTCAGGTTGCATGAAGTAACCTAATTACTTTTCGTATTTGTTGGGAATTTTATGAGATATGGTCAATTATCTTAGCATATTCAGCATTTAATTTTTTAAGTGGTATTTGTTTCAATAAATAAAAAATGCCTAGCTACTACCTCTTCAATTTCTTTTATATATTTTAGTACCACTATTTATGAAAAGGAATTTTATCCTTATTTCATCTAAGTATAATTTAAAATATTAATCAGGGTTACGCCCTCAGGGAAACCTGGAAAACTCATGGAATTGAAAATTAGCTCTTAAAACTCAGGGAAATCTCATGGAAAAATGTAATTTTGCTTTAAAAACCTGTTAAATCCAGCTTCAACCCTGGAATTTTAAGAAAATTTACCCCTTCTCTTTATTTTTATGGCTTTCACCCTATTCAAGGGTCAACTACTTCGCTAATGAAGCACTCATGCAATTGGAAATGGATTATACAAGATTAATCATCTATCACTTAAGACTGCTTAGGACGAATAGCACACTTGCTTCTCATTTTGTCTCTGCAGTTCTGAGCATTTGTGATTGCCCCCTTTTCTCATTTGAGTTGGAGGGGCTGTTGTGTTGTGTACTGTGCACAAAGTTAGATTGTGTAATATTATCACGTATATACAAACTCTGCTGATATTTGCTAGGTTACAATGTAGAATGTGTGTTCCTATTAGTGTTAAATATTTCATTGTTTATGCATAGGATTGGTGGAATTTACTTAGTTCTAAAGCATATGGGGCAATTTTTACCAATAGCCTTGTGTACTGGCAATAGCATAAAAAACATATCTTGAAACTATCAATCAGTGAAGTGGTCCCAAAAATTCTTTTTACTTCTGCAAAGCTGTTGCATAATTTCTGATATTTTATAGGTGAAATTGAATTTAAAACCATGTTTGATATAAATGTAATCCATTGATTATGCGATAATTGAGGAGGGGGGTATAATTTTGATTACCATAGTGCTATCATAATTTCATTACCTTAGAATGGGGCATATAAATAAAAAGTATTTAGTCTTTATCTTATGTTTATTTTTTTGCGATAACCTGGAAATTCTTGAAAAATCACCTGGAAAACTCAGGGAATTTCATTTTGAAAAATGAGTATGAACCCTGTTAATGAAGGGTAGGACTTCAAAAGATGCAAATTAAGTGATTTAACAGTTATGTAATAATTTGTTCCAATTCATAATTTAAAGTCAGTTAAAAGTACCCTTGAAAGAGCTTGGTCACAACTTGGAATTGTTTTAACAAGGTTTTAACTATATAGCTTTAAAAGAAATTAAGAGGTTTTAGTCATACTTATTTCAGAGAACAAAGCTGGGATTTATATGTATATATATATATATATATATATAAAGTTTCAGTTTAATCAAAGAAATTTGTACAATAGACCATACAGAAGTAGAAGTTGTGATAATTAACATAAGTGCAAAGATAGGGAAAAATAATCTCTAGAATTTTTGTACTAGTGCTTTTAAGCAAAATATATTTACTTTATTTAATGAAATTCTGTGTTTAAGACATATATAATTAAGAAGAGTGGAAGATTGGCATTACTTAAAATATTAATATGAAAACTTTTTTACGAGAAAAGAGGTAAAAATAATTTTTAAAAAGAAGGTTTTTCCAACTACCGAACTTACACCTATGTGCTATGTAAAAGGTTCATTAAAAAATTACTTCAAAGCTCTTTATGATGTGCAATTCATAATTTTGTTACGAATCATTAAATATTGAAACAAATACAGAGCTTTTCGTATGTGCATAAATTTGATACTAAGAACACACAAATGTTTCGAAGTAAATTATTTGATGCTAACAGCACACAGTGTTTTTTTTTTCCTCTACAAGTCTTAAATTTATTACTAATTAATTAACAATTGTGTACATTCCTATAAAAAGAAACCACATTTAATAATGATTATAAAAAAAGCTTATATATAAAAGAAATACATAGTGCCTTCTAATGAATCGTGAAAATGTTACAACTTCTAAGAAGCAGAATGCAAACATATATAGCTCCTCCAAGAAATTGCAAAAAACATTATTTTAGTGTTGGATGTTCTGGGATAAAAAGCTGGATAATAGGATAAATTCTGGGAGGTTCTGGGTCGACACAAGCATCTTCACTAATTTAATTTGTGTTATACAACGCCTTGGTATTACAAGGAGGTATTATTACAACTTCATTATGTATTAAAAAAATTCAAAAACATTAAGAATATCAGCAATTTATGTTTGATATTTGGAAAAAAAAAAAGTAACTTAATGATAGTCACAGTTTACAGTACTATAAAAGTCAGTGTTTACCAGATTTTACTTTCTAAGGGGAAATTCTTATTCAAAAGGGTTTGGGATGTAATTTAAAGAAAAAGTTAGTTTGTAAAACAGGAAAATGAAAGTTGCTCTTTTTTTTTTTTAATCAGTCTATCGATACATAAATTTTCTTTATTTGAATAAAGAAAATATTACAGACATGAATATAAAAATATCAAATGATTCTGATGAAATAATTAAAAATAAAGTTAAGGGGGAGGGGGAATCCTTTTATCCATATTTAGAAATAAATAGGGATAAAAGGATTCCCCCTGCCCCCTTTTTTTTTCGGCAAAATTTTTTGTGCCGATACTGGACCGTATTCGGCGTTCATACGTATAATAATCGGTGTGCGATCGGCATACTATCGTGCCGACACATCTGTCAGTTTTGCCGACGGCGGACCGACTACGGTCCTGCGTGTCGGGCGACTAACGCCCGAAAGACCAAAAAAGATACGGCACCGGTACGACAGCTGGCGTCGGGCCGTTTCCTCCAGTACCGACAAACGACAGTCGGCCGATCGCTCCCCGACTGCTCTCTGTTTGCTGGGAACACTTGCTTTTTATTTTATTGAAAAAAAAACGGGCTCTTTACTGAACACGCGAACGTCCACTAGTGTTCTGAACACCGGAACAGACCGTGCAAGGCCGCCGGAACCATAGATGGGAAGATACGGGTGGATTTTACCCTTTATGGGCGTAAAGTGACGGAGATGCCGAGATCTCTTTACTGCGACGAACACTATTTTTAACTATGTTCCAATATAGCCAAAATTATGAAACTTGGTGTTTGTTAAGGTGTTGCCACAAGGTATGGATTTTTATTTTTCGGCCATTGTCGGAAAAATGGTTCGCGAGGTATACCCATTTGAAGTTCGCTAATTTTGGCGATCTAGGTATAAAATGTTTATAACCAAATTTTAATTATAACCGAAAGTAAATCGCGCCAAATGACATCTAATCGCCCTCTTCATCTGTAACTTCCAGAAAATTTTGATGTGCTCTAACAGATGCTGAAATGAGATGAGACAAAATTTTAATAATTTATATATTTAAAATACATAACCAAGATACTCACACAATCTGGACTAAAAAATTTCCCAATTTCGACAATTTCTTTAAAAATTCCCTGAGAAGAGTGTGATTTTAACTACAGTAAAACCACAATACAATGATACGTAAAGGACCCAATAAAATTGTCGCTCTAGAGGGATGTATCGTTATATTGATTGGAGATTATATTATATGGATATTCTGTGTGACACACAGCAAGATTTTATGTTACAGAGGATTTATCATTGTATTGAATATTGCTATAGCAAGGTTTTACTCTTCCAATTACGCTTCTCTGCAAATACATAAAAAAGGACATTTTGACTGCAACTGTCAAAACTGAAAGTCAGGTCCTGATACTGGATAACAAGCCTCGCTGAAAAAAAACCTGCTCTTTTTAAGCCATGTGCCCTGTGCCATTCTCTCGTTCACGTCGCTCTATCCTGGCACCATTGCAGTCGTTGGCGTCTATGTTGTGGAGCCTAATGCATGCCATGAGTGCCGGTCACTAGCAACTAATTGATGGGAAATGGTTCTGGTCGATATAGGAACACCCAAGGTGTCTTGAACATGTCACAGAATGGAGGTTGAAGTAGCTTGCGAGGCCGCCATAGCTTGTCGGTGGATGCGTCGATCCACGTGTGCTGGTGTCACTCTGGCTGCACCGACACCCCTTAAATGTGTTACATTTCCTTGTTCCAACCATCTTCGCCACTGCCAGTGTACAGGCCAGTAATTAGAGGTCGTGAGCATGTGTAAATCGCCAAATAATGAACAGTCACCATGGGTGGCAAGCTATCCTAGCTGTTCCGTAGTTTTTAATCAGAGAAAATACGTGAAGTACTGTTTTCTTGGAGCTCATTATTAACTATACATATACGCAAGTTGCCAAATAATGAAAAATCGCCATGGGTGGCAAATACGTAAGGTGTCCAATACGTTTTACATAATTAAAAATACAGCTCAAACAGATGTTTTGATTTTATTACGCTTTAACTCCTAATTAATATAACTTTTGAATGGCAACATTAAATATCATTGTGTTTCTGAGGAGTGCAAATAATTTTTCCAGTGATTATATGCGGAGTCCGCACTCCAGGTGGAGTATAGCTCAGGACCCGTAGAACACAGATTCCTAATAACAAAATATCTACCGTGATATATTGGAGTGGTCTACTGTAGTGTGAAGATTAAATTTTTAAGTGCCAATTAACATGCAAGAACCAAGCGGCATGTAGCTCAGTAACATTCTATCTAATCCAAACTTTGGGATTTGTCTGTTGAAATTCTGTCTTTTTTACGAATAAGCCTTATTAGGGGCCGAATGCCTCATACGAAAAGCGAGCGTAGCGAGTCTAGGGGCCTTGGCCCCTAGTAAATGTAAATAAAACATAGCTGTTCTGGAATGTCCCTTTAAAAAACATGTTCCCGAATGCATAAAACTGATAAGGAACCTGAGAAGGCGATTTAAATTTTGAAAATCGAATTAATTTAAAACTGAAAAAATTAAACATAATGGTTGCCAGATTTGGCATAAAATCATTCATTCCTTTGCAACAAAGCAATTCCAATTATGTACAATCACATGAAATTGTCAAACATGAAGTAGAATTACATTTTTAATTTTACGCCAAATTAAAAAGTATATGAAATAAGTAACTCAAAATGTGTTACACAAAGTTGACAATTTTCAAATAGTAAGTTCGCTTAGACAACAGGAGTTTAGAATTAGCGATTATTCGTTTTTCCAAAACAGAATAACTAATATCTGAAAATGAAAAATGATTAAAATGCAGATTATTTTAAAGCCGGTTCTGTCCAGCTGGATTATTTGCTACTAGTAGAAATATTTGGCGGCGTTAACTATGCCATTATAGCAGTTATAGTACACTTTGGATATTTGG
Organism: Cheiracanthium punctorium; assembly: GCA_038373885.1. Taxonomy (NCBI): domain Eukaryota; kingdom Metazoa; phylum Arthropoda; class Arachnida; order Araneae; family Cheiracanthiidae; genus Cheiracanthium; species Cheiracanthium punctorium. The sequence goes on from JAWZYV010017733.1 coordinate 22,776, forward strand.
CAGTGCAGAGAGATGGTATAATTCGTGGTGCTAAGTATGCCAATCTACAAAGAATTATGTAAATGAAAATATGGATAACGGTTTTCCAGGAACCTTAAATGAACAGTAATTATAGGTTGTGAGCATGTGTTAATCGCCAAATAATAAAAAGTCGCCATGGGTGGCAAGCTATCCTACCTGTTCCGTAGTTTTTATCAAAGAAAACATATGAATTACTGTTTTCTTAGAGCTAATTATTAACTATACATATATGCAAGTCACCAAATGATGAAAATTCTCCATAGTTGGCTAATACGCAAGGCGTACGATGGGTTTCACATATTACAAATAGTGCGAGGTTTAAATTTTTGTTCCAAGCAACATGCAAGAACCAAGCAATGTGTAGCTCGGTAACATTCTATCTTATCCAACGTTTGGGTTTTGTTTGTTGAAATTATGTCTTTTTAACGAATAAGTCATTTTAGGGGACAAATACCTCATACGAAATGCGAGCGTAGCGAGTCTAAGGGCCTTGGCCCCTAGTTTGTTAAAAATAAATACATTTTTTAAAGATAAAATCTAAACTAATTTTTTAAAACTTTATGTGCATTATCATTAGTTATTAGTTCGCTTAAAAAAAAAAAAAAAAGTAATTCTGCATGCAAATAGATGGGGATAGCAAACCTATTTTACCTCTTCATTCACATGGCCTTTTCTTTATTCTGACCAACCACAGATGAGCTCTCATAGTCTGGGTATGCCTGTTCAAATCCACCAGTCATAATTAACAGATATACTCGAAGCTACAGGGTCAAAAAGTTAAGTTTGTTAATAGCTATTTTCTCCATTCATAAAAATCTAGAGCGTTTTACATAGAATTGATTGTTTTACATTTATAGACTATATTTTTATCTGCAAGTGGTTTATATTTTTAAAATTACATGGCCTATTTTAAAATTTCAAACATTCTTAGTGTTGTAAAAGCATATTTTACTAATGAGCTTCCTCAACTTGTCAGTTTGGTATGAACTGCACTGTTCTTTAAACTACTCATTAATTAAAACTTTTTGCAATGAAAAATAACTCTTAAAGTTAAGACTGATTAAATCCATTTCTAACACTTCTGAGAATTGTTGACGACTTATTAAGTGTCCTGGTCAAAATCAGTTTTGATTGGTTAAAATTAGAACCTTGATTTAATTATTACACATAGATAATACTAAGAATGATTTTTTTCAACCTAAATTACTAATTAACACCTTTTTTTAAAGGTAAGTGCACTTAGGCACTTTTTTGAAAAAACAAAACAAAAATTTTGATACAATTTCTATATTTTTAATTAAAATGGAGTATAAAACTGAGATTTTAAGTGCAGTTTTGATTAAATTAAATTTTGAACTATTGGGAGATTTAAGTGAATTTTGGTAAAAATTTGCATTTATGCCAGACTTCGTGTTACAAAAATTCCAATAAATACAGTTGAACGCCAGAAATCCGCCGACCTAAAATCTGCAAAGGTCCGAAATCCGCACACCTTTTCTGATATAAATAATGAAATTCGCAGTATTCCACCAATGAAGAAATTGTTGAAAAGTTTCTTGAATCCATATAAATACTAAAACTTGGATAATAATAATAATAAAATCCATTTGATAAAAGTTGAAAGTTAAGAAAAGAATACCCTAAATTTTTACAACAGCTAGGTTCTATAACAAAACAAAAATTAATCATAATTCTGTTTAAATATTCTGATGAAAATATGCAGTTTAAACAGTTATTGTTTAAACTGCATATTTAAACAGTTATACAATTTGCAAAATTAAATAAATAAAAGAAAGAAAGAAACAGTAGAAAAAAAATATTTTAAAACAAATCATGTTTTCAAAATTAGAGAAAGGAAATTTTGAAACCATTTGCTTTGCTAGTCTTCATGTAATTTCTTTTTTCTCCTATGCTTTTGTATTTAAAGTGAAAATATAAATGAAATACTTTTGACTGTGTTTTTATTTCATTGTAATTGTATTCTCCTCTATTCAAGTCAAGAAGGATTTATCTTTTATGGCCTGAAATCTGCAAAATCCTAAAATCCACACAAGCCTTGGTCTCAAGCTGTGCGGATTTCTGGCTCTCTACTGTATATCTAATTTTTTACAGTACAATAAATGACATGTTTAGTTTATCTGTGTTATGAACTAAAAGATTCAGTATTTCTAATATTTATGCAAATATTCAAATTTTTATATAAAAATTCATTTTTTTTTAATAAACAATGGTCATAAAAAATTAGATTCTAGTTCATAGCACAGCTAGTAATGATAAAAATATTGTGGCAAAATTTCAAATCAATACCTGGAATGCATTTTGAGAAATGACATTAAAATGAATTTAAACATTTCAATGCTGGGGGGGGGGAAACAATTCTACTTAATAAAGAGTTTTAAAACTCGCTATATTTATAGTTTAAACTAGAGATGCAACGGATATCTGGCAAACATACTGCATCCGGCCAATATGCCAGCAGGGTGCGAATTTAACATTTTTTCCAGTTGGGGACATTTGAAAAGAAAAAGAAAAAAAGGAGAGAAGGTGTAAAATGCTCCACTCACGTAATATATTAGGTATTACATGACAAATGCAGTCGCCAACATGCTTGGGAAGTGACTTAAATTCAAACAAAAGTCGTCCCGATTTTCTATGCACATATATTCCTGCCTATGTCTATTCTAAGACTAGCCTTAAATTTGGCTCGCGGCGGAGCAGCGCTTGTTCATTCATTTCACAGTCTTAATTTGAAACCTGACCCCAGGTGCAGAATGAGAAGTGGTATCAGGTATGTGTATATCTATTTCGGAGGGATGTTTGTAACTTGCTCCTTTGTCTAGTGAGCAAAAGAAGAATTTCTATTCTCAATAATTAAAATCTTTAGGCATTACTGCTGAACTTGTAGAGACAGAGACTAATTTTAACATTTCTCCAGCAGGGGATAAATAGTATCCCTAGCAGGTAGTGATCGCGATAACGCCTTAGAAATTTAGAATAATCCTTAAGAATTTCGGAATGCATGTTTTTTCAGATTGCTTTTCTTAAGGCATGCTTTTCTAATTGCATTGCTTTTCTAAAGCTGCTTGTCATCGTGCAGTACATTCTTATATTCACACCAACTATCTGGCCCTTCCGGACACTGTCTATGAGTGGGCTTTTGGTTGCTAGAGCAATAGTGTAAACAACGTTTTATTATGGGTTCGTTTATATTATTATGGTTCATTTTATTATGGGTGATTACGGCGAGATTTCCCCTCGGAAATGATTTTTATTTACAGTCAACTTTCTGAAATCTGTGATAGCTTACATTTAACGCTAACAGTGTACCTAGATTATGTAATCAATTATTATTTATGATTTATGTGTTAAATGCAATTTAATTATGCATTTGAAAATGTAGCATAATTGTTCGTTGCTTTAATTACTCCTGTGGATAGGAAATACTCCTTCTAAAAAGGTTTAGTATTTTTACTCTTCTAAAAAAATCTTAGATCAATCACTGATGGCAGGGATCCATTAATATTTCCCTAGCCAGGGATATTACATTCTTCAGCCGGGGACAACCCCCGTCAATTCGCACTCTCTATATGCTGGATAATTGGCAGTAGCCGGATATTATATACAGAGAAATAACATAAACATAATAAATGAATAAAGTTTAAAAACTGCAATAAAAAAAAACAAAGTTTTGTGAAAATATTTTATTTTCAATACTTTTTAGAATGTATTTTTATCATGTATAGAAAAAGGGGAAAAAATTAAATACTTCTATCTTTAAGATTGAAGTAAATTACTACTGGAAGAAATTATTGTACAAAACACTGTTTTTCAATTTTTTGTAAGAATTCGGTTACTTTTTTCTCCACCATATATTGTCTCTCTTATGAGGATAGTGTACTTAATGCAGTACTGCTGGTTGGTGAGAAAATGCCCCTTCCCCCCTGTAATTCTGATAAAGTAAGGAAATTTGTTACATTGATTTTTCAACAGTTATGGGCATGCCTTTCTTTCAAGAGCTGATCTTTTAATATATTTATCTACTCTTGAGGGAACATCCATGACATTGTTATTTGTATAACTTTAATTATAGTAAAACTGGTACTAAATTCATGGAAACAATCCCAAAAGGATTTCTGATTTTTGAATTAAATCATTTGAAACTAATGAGAAAATTTAAAGAAAAAGTTAAAGCTCAATTTAAGAAAACTAGTGAAAATAAAACAAAAAAGAAGATAACATACTGCTGCCGGATAACCGGCTGAAAGTTTGGCCGGATATTCGGTATCCGGCAAAACTGATATCTATTGCATCACAAAGTTTAAACCCTTCTTACCTTCGATTTTAACTTATTTTCTATTTCTTTATTAATTTAATAGTTTTTAGGGTAACTTTGTAGTAAATACCAATTGATGTTTTGATTCCTAAATTTGGGTGACCTTGGTGGATATTTTAAAAAAATAAACAAAATAATACTTAGACATTTTTTTTAGTTACAGTGCATAGAATAGTATGAAATTAAATAAATTTGAATAGAATAACCATAAAATTTCAAAATTGAAACAATTTTAAGCAAAAAATTGGTAAAAATTTGCATATATGTAACACTTCAACTAAATTAACCCATTAATATTAAACCACTAAATATTCGAATAACCTTTATACAGTACAGGGAATATATTTATCAGTGTTAGGAACTAAACAATTTCCAATATTGCTAAAAGTATGAAAATATTCCGAACTTTGTATGAATACTATGTGTCTAAAAATGATTAAAACATTGACAAAATTTGAAGAGAGTATCTTAAAAATATTTTTAAAAATGACATTTATTATAAAGGAAAATACGAAAAAACAGTATCTCAGAAAATACAGCCTAAAGATTTGAATACAGAAGCAATACTTCTTTTTACTGACCTTAGATTCTTAAAACTCACCATATTTGTAAATTAAACTCTCATTAGCTTCATTTTTAGCTAACATTGATTTTCTGTTATCTTTTTCCTAGATAGTTTTGAAAGGTGCAAGGATTGACGTCTTGATTTTGCAATTAAATCTTTATCCATTTCCAGGTAGTTCATAAACATTAGTAAATAAAGATAAACCTATACTCGAAAATGGACAAGTCCTGAATAACCAGAATTAAACAGTATTACTACAATGTAGGCACCTACGAATAATTTTTTTTGTTCTACGAATGTTTATTTTGGTAAAACAGTCCACAGCACATTATTGAAACTTTTAATGCCATGCAAGCATTTTGAAACAAATTTTTGTCATGAAGTGCAAAATATGTAGGCTTTTCTAGGAACATAGATTTTTCTAAAAGCACATAGATATTACAGCAGACTGTGTGCCTTCCATATCTTCAACATTACTGCAGATCACAATTCCATAGTAATTTTGGAGTTTATTAATTTATTTGTTAGTCTAACCCCCCCCCCCCCTCAGAGTCCCTCCGTACTCTTTTTAAATATTTTTAGTCTTGAGCCAATTCCCTTTTGGATGTGCCCAATGCATTCTAGCTTCGTAACAGACTTCCTTCTACTAATGTCTTTTAATTTCATAAAAGCCTTCGAATCCCCATCGCCATAATATACTGTGTACTAGAGTTCTCGTATCACCACAGAACGTTCAAAAATTGTAAATGCTCCAAGAACTTCCATAGCCCTTTATAATTCATACGTATACATGGTCGGTGTTGGTGTTGTATTGTTTACATATTCTACAATAGTTTGTCACAGCTTGGATATCTAAAACTCTACTATCTATAAAAATAGCTGATACACATCCATTTAGCTACATATACCCTCTTCGCTGTTCCATCTACAGATACGCCACAAGTGTTACTCTTTATTAAACTTCTTACTTCTTTGGCAGGTGCTTTCATGTTTTCTTCTGAAGCAAACTGTGACGCTTCCAATAGTTGAACTTCATATTTCATGCTTTATGAAGTCAACGTGCAGACATTTGGCAAACTGAATGTAACAGACTTTTCACCAACTGAGCAGAGGCCTTCATAAGAGTCTTCTGTCAATTTGAATTCAGTTGCAAAACATTGTAGTTAGCAGAGAAACAAGGAAATCTTGCTTAGAGTTTCTATGCCTATAATTCTATTACCTTTCAACCAATGCATGGTTTTTCTTATCAAAAATTTTAGTAACCTTCAATTTTGAAGAACTTGCCGTAACAGTGTGTGATGCATAGCCTCATTCACAGTTTAAATCCGTATCTTTAGTACAACGAGTGCCGAAAAATCTACACTTTTCAGCCTTCGTAGACCTTGCTTTTAGCATTTATTTATTTATTTATAACTAAATTAACCTTCAAATTAATGTATAATAGGAGAATCTAGTTTAAAAGTTCCACAAAATAGATAGGAACAACGCCACGGACTACAACGCGCACCGATAGTAAACAAACTGCAAGTGTTGTCGTTTAGAGCAGAGCGTTTAATAACTCAAAGATAAGTAGAAATACTGTTGCCAAATATAAAAACGCACTAAAAAAGAAATTGAACTTCAATACATGAAATAATAATAATAATAATAATGATAATTTATGATGCTCCAGAGTAAGGTACAGCAGCAGCAGCTCAAACTGTTTACATTTTACGGCACTTTGTATTTAGAGAAAAAAAGGGGGGGGTTGAATAGCTTAGAGCCTCATAAAGTAAATATCTAATGAAAGGCTAGAGAGAATCGAAATCTCTAAATATATAACAAACTGTTTAAAAAAATGAAAGGAAGAAATATAGTAAATTAAAATTTACAATACTTTGTTGCCAATCCAAAACAGCGCGAAAAAGAGATGAAATCGAAGCTGTTTCCAACCCATTTTAGATAAAATGCATTCAAAATAAAAGCAAATTAATTCAATGCAAATCCTCATTGATTTAAAAATCACAAAATTCTTTACTTTGCTTAGCATACAAACTTTGGCACGTTTTAAAAAATCGAGGAACTTGTAAAAGCAAATGGAAAAAGGCATGTACTTTGTAAATATATTAGATATGAATTAAGAAACAATTTTAAAATATTCACACATTTGCCATTAAATTATAATAAGTTTCAAAATCAATTTGCAGCTGAAAAAAGAGAAAGATCGGCAATAATTTTTAATAGCGTAATCCACTGGAGTCCTTTTTTAAAAACAAAACAAATAACAGAAAAAAATCTTAAAAAGAACAATATTTTTATATAAACACGTCAATTTTTACCACTGCACTGCAACAAAATCCGCTAAAAGCAAAGCAGACTTTTATGAATTTCATAACGACATATGAAACTTAAATAAAAACGTAACCTACACTAAAGAAAACTAGAATTATTAATGTAAGCAGCAATTACAGTATACAGAGAGATTAATTAAAAGGTTTTTCCAGATATCGTACAGCGGAAAGTGTTTTCCAGAATATATTTTCCTCGGAATAAACTATAAATCTTGACTTTCTTGTAACTGAACACACACTTTAAAGCAAAATGCTGATTATGATAAGTTTTATCAAATATATTATGCATTAAAAAAAAATGCTTGAATTCAAGCTTATACCCGGAATAAACTTGCATTTCTTAACATTTTTTATTTAAATATTTTTATTTTATTTTAGTGATTTCAAAGTTAAATTCAGGAATAAACTGAATTGCAGAAACTTTGAAAAGTGCTGGAAGAATACTAGATGCTGATGAGTGATTTCTTTTCCTCTTCTATATAAATAAAACAGAGTGTAAACAGTCCGTTTGTCTGTCTGTCTGTCTGTGTCTCGCGTAGCTCCGAAACGGGTGATCGTAGACCTACCAAATTTTGTACGGAAATTCTCCAAGACGGGTCTCGACACACCTCGAAGCGATTTTTTCGAAATTCGAATTAGAAAATGTTTTATTTTATGTTTTGTCCGATTTTTAGCGATTTTTCTTGCGTAATACATAATAGCGCCGGTAATTGCGCTCGCAAGTAAACGATATTTACATCATCGTATAGAGGAGAAAATTTTCTTTTAAAAACTATTTGTTCGGACTGTGTAACATAATTTGCAGATTTTTGGGAATTTTTCAAATAAAATTAAATTTGACGCTGACTTTCGAAAAATATTTTTAAAACTGCTGCATCTTGAATTCTATCTGTCATAACTTTTTTATATTTGGGCAAAAGACGGAGCACACAATTCGCCCACTTTTAAAAGAAGAACGGAGGAAAAATATAAATTAGGAGAATTTTTACGAATTTTTAAGTAAAGAGGGATTCTCATTTCAGTAGTACCTGCTTATGAGTTTCGGTTTGATATCTTGCGGTTTGGTTGTCATGGATACAGTAACAATGATTAAAATTGCCAGTTGAAAAAAATAAATAAAAACGGGTCCCGCGAGCAGACGATTTCTTTGCTTGGCTCGATTTCCTTTTATAAATACTGGATTTATTTGTGAGAAGAAAAATTAAACTGCATAATATAGAAAAACAATTTAAAGCCTTTATAAATAGCGCAGTCTTATCTCTTATCTCTTATCTTTTTGTAAAGGGTTGCAAGAGAGGGTGACGTATTTAAAAAAAAAAAAAATGTCCATTTCATGTAGTGTCTGAGGTATTTAACGCTAAAACGTGAACCTAAAAGACAGCATGTCTGAGGAAATAAGACATTTTGAAAGTGAGAAGTTCACTGCAAACGGTCCATTTTCACTTTTTTGATACCGAATGACGCTGACATAGTTTTTTTTTTTTTTTTTTTTTTTGGTGTGTGTGTGTGCGTCATTATATTGCAATGATCTCAGGTTATTACATATATGACGCAAATTTTAAGTCAAGAGTGAAATAATTTTGCTTTTTCTAGATTCCACATCACTGGAATTAATTCGAATTACACATGTGAGGAAATTTTTCGTTTCCTACCGTGCGAAGAACGGGCACGCAGCTAGTCTACAATAAAGAAAGAATATCCCCGCATTTATTTAATATTCTTGTTTTGTTAAGGCAAAACATACTATAATTATACTGTTTTATAGGGCTATCTTCCAAAGAGAAAAATGTATTGAGCGAAGCACTTTTTAAGGAGGCCTAACGAGCATTTACGTTACATCTGGGGAAAACCTCCTAAAGCTCCAGATCGACAACTGCGCAGGAAGCGAGAACGCTGGACCTTCATGCTTCAGTCATCTGGCTATGTTCATCAATTATTTAATTATTTATATTTTATAACGCATTTTACAAATTTAACAGTGCTTTATTGGATGTATCAAGTTGCGCTGTTTTTAAAAGCACGTTATGTAAATATTTAAATAGTTTTAATATTTTAAATCTATAAACTTTAGTATAGTATCTCTGGTCGGATCACTTTTCTTTCAACATAAGGAATCCCGTAGAAATTTAAATGATGAAAAATCAGCAAGTCCGAGAGCTATTTTTTATATAGTTGGTTGTGGAAGTACTTTTGTAATCGGAATTTCATAGAAAAAAATCAAGTGAGCTGAAATTTCACAGGACAGGAAGAATTATAAAGTCAGAATTTTAGAATACTGAAAAACGAAATTTTTCGTTCACCAAAACAATATTCCGTTAGATTGTCAGAGAATAATGCACAAAAATATCCCCCTTAATTGAAATCAGTTTTATCAGTCTCTCGTACGTTTTATGAGCAACTTTTTATTTTGTTTGTTTCGTTTTGTTCTAAATAAAGAAATATTTTTAATCAAGTGGTGGATACCACTACTTGAATAGAAATGTTTTTCTATCTTGTTTTGTCACAAGACTATCACCTGTCCTCAAATAGGGCAGACAGTATAGTAGATATAGATCATTATAAGAACTGTTGATGATACAAATATATGTAAGTGTTATTTCCTTAAGTAAAATAAAAATTGGATTATTGTTTTTAATAGTTTGTAGATATTTTCTTTCGTATTTTTATCTCATACATTTAAAAATTTAAAAAAACATCTTTTAGAATGATCAATTACTAATTAATGATCACTTTTAAGTGAAGAAACCATGAGTTAATTTTGTACCCAAAAGTTTAAGGTGAAAAAAATTCAAGGATTATAATTACTATTCGTCAAAAGCCAAGAATTTGGATAATCACTATATATATATATATATATATATATATATATATATATATATAGTTCAAGTAGTTAATATACATTTAGAGTGTAGGGGTGAATATTATTTAAATTACTTCAAACAGTGTAAAAATTAAAAAAAAAACAGTTTTTGATAAATGTTTTTTTTAAATAATTTTTATGTCAAAAATACAATAAACTTAATGATAAATTATGTTGAATCAAAAACTTTGAAAGGCTTGCGAAAGTCGAACTAACATAGAAGAAAAAAAGGGAGGTTATTTGAAACCATTAAGATAACAAATGAATTAAATTTCATCTAAATCCGAGATAGTGATTATCGAATTTGGGTTTTTGTGGTTGAACTGACATGCAATGACCTGGTACTTAGATCACTATTTAAAATGGACTTTAGACAACAGTCCGTTAAGTTTCATATGGTCCTTTTTAAACATAGTTAATTAAATATTGACACGTTTGTGTAGGTCAACTTAAAATATGTTTAATTTTACTAATTTTACTAATTTTATACGTTTAATTAGAAATGCTAGAAAGTTTGCATGTGACCAGACTAAAAACCTTCATTTGGCAATGTAATTGAATTCCATCAATATAACTGAATGTTAAAAAGAATAAATTAATTAAATCGAAAGAAAAACCATGCTAAAGATCCAGCGTTTCAGTGCTTTAAAAAACGATTTCTTTCTTATTTACATAATTTTATATCACTTGATTTTGACAATTATTTTGACCACTCAATGAAATTGCTGATATAACAAAGTTAAAAGATTTTTAAAAGCCATATATTGGCAAAAATGCCAAAAATATGTATGTAATTTACTTGTATAAATATGCATTTTGTCGTTTTCGTTTCTTTAATAGTGTACATAAATGGTTTATATTAAAGCTTTGCGTTTAAATTACATTTATTGCAAAAAATAATTCAAATTACGTACATGAAAATAAAAAGAAATATCCTGTATGCGTTTTTTTCCGCCCTACCCCTTTTACACACACACAAAGATAAACTCCCGTTTCAGGTGTCGCCCGGGTGTATTAAGTGTTAAAGCATAGCTAGCTTAAAAATTATTGTCTGCTTCGCTTTCCGCCTTTGCAAAGACCCGAATGCAGTGTCCGCCGTTGTTTCCCGGCATCATTACTCCCACTGAGGCCACAGCGTACTCCTTCAAAAACCAGTGCTGGGAAGCAACGATAGACACAGAAGGAAATCGCTCAATAGCCCAGTGTGCCAAATTTAGTCCAGATCCGACAAACAGTCTAGGCACCTATAGCGAATGAACACACACACAAACAGACAGACAAGAAAATTATTCTTATTTTATATATTTAGAGTATTGCATTATTTGGAAGGGCTTTAATAATCTTGATTTTACTTAATATTAATTTGAGTTAGAAACAGGCCATTGATAGGGAATCGGACTATGGATCTAAGAGAAACATGTACATACGATGAATGTGCCCGTTAAATCCACACCCTGTGTCCAAATTCAGTGCCACTTCTGGATTATCAATTCTCGTTCTCGTTCAACAAAACAACCAAAGTAAATTATTGACAAGTTATGATAAGTTTAATGAATTAAGTTACGTAACGAGTTTAAGTATTTCTTTAATTGACTATTTTCAAGAGGAAGTGCTTCCTTATGTAAAAATCTAAAAGAAATTCTCTTAATGCCTAATCTACAACAGAACATGCATTATTTGTATGAATCATTTTACACTGTAAAATTCTGTCTTATTTGATACCAATAGAAAAAATCTGGAGTGACTCCACTCGACTTTCCGAACACTTACGATTAAGATCATTACCAAGCAGTTAAATAAATTTTAATCGATGAATAATTCAAACATATATACGAAATTGAAGCTCAATCGAATGCGCCATTTAAACGATAGCGCACTTTCAAGAATTTCTCCCCATACGCCATAATGTAAAACATATCTTTTTCGTAGCCCTGTAAAAAAACTATAAGTCCTATATACACCAAAATCATTACCGGTCTTAGGATGGTGATTTATAACATATATACCCAGTTTGAGCTGAATCGAATGTACCGTTTAAACGCTAGCGCACTTTCAAGAATTTCCCCACATAGACTATAATGTAAAACAAATCGGAAAGTAATAATTAGAATGTTCATCAGAATGTTTAATTTTTATTAGCATCCTTTCATCATATTATTATGAAAGTTTTATGATGGGAATCAGAAGACAGTCATTTAAAGCAGTTCTAAGAAACCACACAGCTTATCACCCGCTGTTAACCTTTTTACACACCGCATTGAGATCCAGGCACATTTTAAATTAGTCCCCCCCCCCATACTGTGTTTTCTAATGCGTTAGCGAAAGGATATTAGTCATTTAAATGGGGGGGGGCACTTTTTTATACAGTTTTCACTGTATTTTCAATTGGGAGCATGGGTCATTTCTGACTATAATTTACATTGGTTTCCCAATTGGGAACATTGGACTGTAAAAGGTTAAGCGAATTAAGTAACAACAGAAACAGAAAATAAATTGAGAATGTCCACTCATAAGACTTATTGTTATAAAAGCGAGACCTGTAAGAGCTAAAGAACATTCTGTAAAAATCTTAAAAATGCAGTATTTTTTAAAGAATTTTTGAAACGGAAGATGATCAGGATAATTTTTCATGCAATTTCTCGGCTTCTCAGAATGTTTTTTGAAACTTATTCAGTATATACCTATTGGCTTGTTTTTATAAGAGTCCGAGAGAAGAGATTGCATAGTAACATTGTGTATTCTTTTGAGCCCTGTAACTAAGCACTTAGCTAAGTTTAATTTTGAAATTTGTAAAGAACTTTATAAGGAGTTAGATCCCCCCCCCCAAGAAAAGTCTTAAATTCTCTCATTCATAACGAAATGTTTAATATAATGGGCACCGTTAATAACATTTTTCAAGAGACAGTGACTCAAAACTAAAAAAAAAAAAAAAAAACCATGAACGAAAATTTTTTGAAATGTAATGAAGTAATAATGCATGGTAAATATATTGTATTGTGTGTAAGGAAAATCAACACTAGGGGTGTCGGCTCTAGGTGAAGATGCCTTGAGCGAGGTCTCTTTTTAAGGGGTTCTAACACGTATTCACGTTATATTTCGAGAAAACCGCCCCAAAATGTAGTCCGTTAGATCGACAGCCGCGGGTAGACAAGAACCTTGGTTCTTCACGCTTCATACATCAACTACATTCGCCCATACGGCAGGACCTTCACAGAATAGAACCTGCCTTAAATAAACCCTTAACTACCATAAACTTATTAAGCTTAAACTTATATAAGCATAAACTTATTATTTAAGAAAATATTTCTCGGTCCAGTGAACACCTAGTTCATTTCTATATGATTTTTATTCTACGGAAAATGAAGTAAACAGAAAGTCTTAAACAGAAGTATGCCTTTCTATTTAAGACAGGCTATTTTGTACTTTTTACTTTTACCTATTTACTTTTGGATTTACTTGTACCTATTTACTTTTGGATTGAAATTATTTTTAAATAAAATTTAGTGTAATAAGTATAGGCAAATCCATAATGTTAAGTTAAATACTATTATGAACCTTCCTATAATATATATTAAAATCATAAAAACTCTTATTGTTATTTCAAAGCTTAAATCCTACATTAATAGATACATGTATCGACTAAACGTATATTAATTTAGCATTTTAGTCGATATATGTATCGACTTTGATAAATACATCTTTTCAATAACTTGCCTAAAAATATATCTTATAAATGATGACAGAAAGCATGTATCAAGGTTTTATGAATGTTTGATAAAATAATATTTATTTGACTTCGATGAAAAGCTCTACTTGTGGCAAAAGAAATCTCATTTTGAAGTAAATTTCGATCTCCAAACTCTTTGGATCTCAAAGAAAAGAACGTGTAAATGAAATAGAGAGTTTTCTTCCGAAAGAAGACAGTTACGTCCATTATAAAAAACATTCAACAAAAATCTCTTTCTCGGTGAAACTGCTTCGGGTTAACAATAGCCGTGCGTGACCTCATATTTGACCCTGGCTGGATATCCTTCCTCCTGCATAAAGGACCATCTATAGGATATTTGTTGCCCAAACAGCATTCTGAGAAGAATGTGGGAATCGCAAAGAAATCCGAGTGGTATAAAGGGGAAAGCGCTTTTCGACAGGTTGGTGCGTTGGCTGTGCGGAGAATGAGACTAAAATTGTTTTTATCGTCATCCTCAAGCCCATAGCTGCCAACTTTAACGGACGATAACCAACCACTTTTCTAAACAGTATTTTTCGACTTAAAATATAGCAAAGTTTCGAAGATTAACACGTTAGCTGATTATTATTTTGAAAAATATAAAAGATTTTCTGTCTGTGTCAAGTAGTTAATTATATTCCGTAAAGATTGGCAGCTGTGCAATCTCAATAACGTGACGTATCTATGTACTGGTGATTAGGATTTCTAGACGAAAGGGCCACAATTTTTATCACATTTGCTTTCTCATAGATATAGTCGTCCCTTATCATAGTAACTTGTTCAGTGCACAAAGACACTCACATTTCTACAACGACTGAAAGACGCTGTTATCTCATGTTCTTTTAATTCTATCCTGTTATTAAGGTATCTGTTAAGTTTTAGTACCATTTTAGAACTATTAATTTCTGACAAGGATTTTCGTCTACCCGGCGAAACGGTGAATCACTTTTTAAGGATTGCCAGACATCGGCGAGGTTAGTGAAATGTCAAAAGTCGCCAGGGTTGGTCCTTTTTGGCAATTTATTGCCAAGTTAGCTCCAAAAAATAAATCCCTCGAACTGATTCAAGTTTGGCAATATCTTCCATAGTTGACGAGATTTTCTTCCAAACCCCACTGTTTATCCTACTATATAGTTACGCTGATCACAGACTCACTGATTCTATAACGATTCCGGGTACCCACTCCAGGATAAAACTTTTCCCAGGCAGCACAAGAATGTTCTATGAACGTCTAGTAACGTTCAAAATAGTAAGAAAAGCGTTCAGGTAAAGTTTGTACGTTCTGTATAACGTTCTAAAATTGTACTAAGCTATCTTTTGCCAAAAACTGTGAATAAATAACGTCTTATTGGACGTGCAACAGGGGTTTTAATGATGCCGTTGTAAAGCAATGCCTAATAACTCGTTCTATTCGACGTGCAGCAGAAGTGCTGGTATTACCGTTCAAAAGCTATGCCTAATAACACGTTTTATTCGACGTATAACAGAAGTGTTGTTGATACCGTTCAAAAGTTATGCCTGATAACCCGTCCTACTTGACGTGCATCAGAAGTGCCGGTGAAAACGTTCAACTGACTGACTGACTGATGATAGGTTCTTGTAGGAGTGCCCTGGGCACTAGGCCTTTAACTCCAGTATGTAAGATCTTTTCAGTCTTGCAATCAGTCTTCCTTTCAGTTAGGGTATTTTCAGTCTTGCAATGAGTCCCCAAACAGGACGGGGTGAGATGAATATCAGTCAAGTACAGTAAGAAGTGATCTGCATGAACAGCCCGGCAAAAAAGATGTTAAGTAGGGAAAGGGTTTTTTATTTTTTTTTATTTAATTTACTTTTTTTTAAATGCCGCAGTATGAAATACGTTATTGTGGAGGATCAAATATGTCAAGATATGGAAAACGTTCAAAAGCAGTGCTCATAAATCGTCATACTCAACGCATAACAAAAATACTGGTGGTACTAAGTTTAAAAGCAATGTTTAACAACACGTTCTACTAGACGCGTTGAATTTATTATTCCTGAAACGTCGGAATGCGTCGTTCACTTGGCGTCTAATAATTTTTACAGACACCTGTTTGGCAACATCCCGGTGTTGAGTTGCGCAAGGGGCAAGCAAGCGGCAAAATCATTTTGCATTCCTCGTGATATTGCTGTTGGTCGTATTTTTTTTTTTTTTTTTCATAATTTACGACTTGTGTTACTCCCAGACAGTACATAAGCTGAAATCAAGCTTGACATTTTCAATTTGACGTATTAATGCAAGCTTGACAGTTCAATTCATTTTAAGCTTGCAGCAAGCTTGGAGATTACAAAAAAAATGAGTAAGCAAATATTTTCCCGCCGAGTTTAAGTCATTTGAACTGTCAAGCTTGAATACAACTTGATTACTGCTTGATTTGGAAAGCCACATCCACATAACAAATAATTTATCATCAGTCATAAATGTACTTGAGCATAGAATAAAAAAAAAGATTTTATGTTTCCAAATATTGAAATTCTTCAAAATAAAATACAAATATACTACAAAATTGATTTCAAAATCAGTCGTTTGTCTCGATTTTGGCCAATATTGCCCAACATGAGTGTTGCGATATTGAAAGTTTTAAAACGTGTGCTGCTTTTAAGTTTATATTATGCTTATTTCCCTAGTAGTAGATTCTATAAATCACATATAACATTATTTTAGTTTTGATTCATCCTATGGAAAAATAAAAGATTTAGATCGGCATGGGCTGATGAATGTCACCAAAAAACGGCGTGACAACCATAACAGCCACTTCAAACTTTAGTCATTCCTCCTCGAGTCAGATTTGCATTGTGGTTAGGACGCTTGCTTCGCACATCTTTATCCCAAGATCGATCCCAGTCGCGGACGCTAGACGGAAACAGATTAAAATAACTTGACGTTTCAGCGTAGAGGGGAGAATGCGTGGAAAAATAAAATATATGGGGTGAGTTCGCCGCCCCATGTATTTAGGAATATATTTTTTTTAGGAAAATTTTTTAGAGTGTAATAAGTTTGAATCAAGCTTGCTATGTCAAGCTTAATGCAAGCTAATGGTCAAGTATAAACTTGAACACTTGATTCAAGCTTGCATTAAGCTTACACACTTGAAATAATCAAGCTTAATGCAAGTTTATTGACTTGATAAATCAAGCTTACTGCAAGATTGATGCAAATTTGCTGTGCTATCTGGGCGAGAAAACATAATTTAAACATAGTGTGAACGTCCTACAGAAACATTTAATGGTTCTGGATAAGTTCGGGAAGTACATAATTTGAACCGGTTTTCTACGTTTTAAACACGTCGGCTGCCCGGACACATAGACGTTAGTAGAGCGTTTTTTTGTTCACGTACCGTGAACGTTTAAACTGAACGTTCACAGTTCGTACTTGGAACGTAAGTGTGCTGCTGGGATTACCACCATTACCCCATAAAAATTAAAAAGTTAAACACAAAATGCCTAATAACATCTACACCGTTTGCAAAACCCGCTTGAAATTTTTCACAATTATGTATAAAAATATAGAAAACAATCTGCGCTACTTTTAAAATCTGAAAATCTACTCGTTCCCTAATTTTAAAGAGATTTTTCGGTACTTTCCGATCCATTTTATTTCCGAGAGTAAAAAAGTGTGTTGTTTGCATGACAAAATCAGCTGTCGCAATTGGCATGCCGTCCTATTGAAGTCACGGTCATCAGACTTTGAAGGGAAAATTGCAATCTCAATTCGTCTGAAATAGTTTTTTTTTCTAGATTACATAGTATTATTTTTATTTTTGCATTAAAATGTCGTCTGCATGAAGTATTGATATAAAAGGGGCTGTGTCCACAAAACGAAATGCTTCGAATGCGAAAAGTCTCCGCGCGTTTCCAGAAGAGATTTAATTCAATTTGGCTCTATAATAAAAATTGCATATGAAGTTATTTATTTTAGGTGGACGAGGATTAAATATATTGAGTGAAGACTTATTATCGTTAAATGTTTTTTCTAGCGTCTGTTGTAATTGCCTCCACAACGGGCTTTGACTTCTAGTTATAAAGGTGAAGTATAATGTCTAACAAAGATTGTAAAACAGTTTTAATTTCAAAGTGGTTTATGGAACAAGGAAGACAAATACGGCACACTTATAGATTATGATGCAATTTCTAACGTAATGAAACAAGGATGACAAATAGGGCCGACGCATGGATTATGATACTCTTAAAATATAGCACATGAGTGTGCATTTAAAATATGAAAGTGTTTTAGATTTTCTTTTCCCCTGAAACCTTTCACAACCTAACTTGTTACGCATCTTCGACCCTATTAACCCTACCCTTCCTCTATACATTAAGTCGGTCTAACCTGATTTATCTTTCTGATGACATTAAGCCGTTCTAACCTGAGTTATCTTTCAATTAAATGTTTTCTTTTGATAATGGATACTGAATTTGTAACTAAAAACTAAATATAAAATCCTGATTATTAAATTTTCGAGGAAAATGTTTTCTTTTTCTCATGTGTACAAATTAGGATAGGACTCCATCCTGTATGACACTAGGTGATTTTTGTGTCTTCAGCTGTGGACTCAGGGTCTGAAAAGGCTAATCTAAAGGGTTTTTTTTTCCGTTCTAATGTCCGGGTCAACGGCCTACTTGTATTAGACTTGACCTCTATGAGGGCAGGGGATGTTGGCCTGTTTCATTATGGAGGCAAAAAATAGGCAGACCACCGTTGCCCCTATGAGTGGTAATTTTGAATCAATTCCAGATGAGAGACCTAGCACTTGGATTGACATCCCCAGAGGTATTGTTTGAACAAAGAGGACATTGGGGCCAAGACAGATTTTACGGGCACCAGTGTTCCCTTTAGCGTACACGGTCCACAGCAGACTCGATCGACAGAGGAGTTCACCCTCCCAAGCACTGGCCATTCCGGCGCTGCTTCACTTTCGCTGTTCAAATGGAAACCTATTTTAATCGACCGATTTGCTGTCGGACTAATCTAAAGGTTGAAAATATTTTTTCACTTGATACTGAATGAGCTGCGACAACTAGTCAGCTAATTCAAAAAGTTATAAAATCTTTAATATTCTAATTTGTAGAAAGTTTTTTTTTTCTCCAAAATACTCTGCCAATGGCAGGGGTTGTGCTTTATTACGTCATCCATAAACATTGATGATGGATATATTTGTTTATTTCTAATTCCGAAAGTTTAGAAAAAGAAAATAACTTAGAAAATTCGATATACTGCCCTTTCACACGACCATCCATTGGTAGTCACTTGAATTCGGCTGTTCGTTAATGGAAACAGTGATGACAACCACTGCTCTTTCATTTCATAGGTAATGTTTAATCACTACAGCACAGTAAGTATGAATAAACATTAGGTTAATTCAAATCAAAGTAAATTATTGAAACATTCCCAATTTTAACTTCCATTGTCAAAGATTCCATTTTAATAAAAGGTGCTGACAGTTTTACGACATTACAGTTTTCGTAACTTACAGTTTTTATTTTACAGTTTTCCTAACTTACAGTTTTCCTAACTTAAGGGGTTACAGTTTTCCTAACTTTACATTACAGTTTCCCTAACATTACAGTTACTAACTTACATTATAGTTTTCCTAACAGTTTACAGTTTTCCTTCATTTCCGTTTTCCTAACTTAAGGGGCGCCTCGAGGCGCCCCTGAGTATCTTGCGCCTGTGTGCGCCGCACACATTACACACATGGTCGGCGCGGCCCTGTTTCGCAGAGGTTAGCGACTCTGAAATTATTCATGTTACTACCAGATTTCATTCCCGTTTGAGAACTCGTACAGAGTCCAAACGTTACGTCACATCATTAACCACATTTTTTAAACAGGGCTGGGCGACTTAGAACTGTGCAAAATCTCCGAGAGAAATTTGGCTAAGCTATTTTAAGTAATGTTGAAGAAATTTACTGTTCACAAAAAGTGGTTAAATTCATTCGGTAAAGTTTGGCAGCTCAAAAATCCTAAAGCTCAAACATTTATTTACAGTACCTTTCATACATCATAATACCTTTGGTTGCTACGAAATTTAGTTATTTTTATCTTTTTCACACCGTTTTTATATTAATGTATATATTATTGCATTTAAATAACTAATTTTCAGGGGATGTATAATAACGAAATATACATGCCGTTAGTAAGTTCTATTTTCTTACCACTGCCAAATGCCACAAAAGGTAATTAAAAAATTTTCTAGCTACCGTTGACAAATCATTGGAACCAATTACGCTATAATATCGGGATTTAATGTTTTTGATATTTGATGTCTGTACGATTATGGCAACGCTACGCTAGGGCGATCTGCCAAGCATTGGCGGGTGCCTTGGTAGGAAGACTTTCTAAGGGGTTCTAACGCGTATTCACCCAAAAAATCGGGACTTAAACTTTCCAAATTTCCTTAAATTCCATCAAATTTGGATAAAGTTATTTCGGAAAGCTTAGTATTCACTTATTGATCAGTTGTAGAATTACTCTGTGTAGACTACAGATTTTCATAATATGAATTTTCAGAAGGTTTTTTTTTTCATTAATTTGTTATTTAAAATATTTTTTAGTCTCACCATTAATTTACTTCGCTAATGGGAGATAAGCAACTTTTAGCCACTTTTTCTGAACTGTTTCGTGCTAATACTCAAAATATTCTAGCTGCTTGAGAGAGCTGAATATGGAAATGACGCACTTGCGTGACGTACTTGTATTACATAATTTAAGGGACTAATTTAAAATATTATTTAAGTGAGTGTAATACCAAATGTCACATTTGGATCATTATAACATTTTATACACAGGAAATTGTTTTTCTGTTGGAACTTAAAAAAGCATATGGGTATTACGTACTTACATTAGGCATGTAAGTGGCGTACTTGGGTTATGTAATTTATATGAGCACCCACATATTTAATGAAAAAAGAATATTTCATTGCTTGTATTCCCAAACGCAGTAGAGTTTACCGTAAATAAATAAATATTATCTTATATGTATTACCAAATTTTTCAGTATCATTTTTAAATTCTTAATGGAAACTGTATTGCATAAATCACATGATGAGATTGCAATCCACTATTAAATATCGTTCAACGAAATATAAATCAAATTAAAAAAAATATGAATGTAAATTATATAACACTTGATGTATTCCATTACGAATATTTCGCAAAATTTAATTTATTTTAAAACAAATGAAAGTCTCAATTTTGCAATACTGACATCGCATAGGATGAAGTAATCAAAGGCAATATTGAAAGTTACGTAAAGAGACGTTACGTCCTCTGTTTCTAGAGATATAAAAAACGATGCATTCATCATTATGGCACTCTTGTTCTTTCCTTCAAGACCTTTGGATCAAGCTTTTTGGCGAAGCATGAAGATTTTGGTAAGAGTCTTTGGAAGTCTTTCTCTGCGTTTGTGAATCTGTGTCAGTTTTTTGGTTTTCTTTAGATAGTTACAAGCATGAAGCTCTTAGCAACATTTAAAATTTTACTTTATTTCTATCATTGCTTTTACTTCTTTTAACATCTCATTTTTTTTTAAATATTCGACGCCTATAATTTTGAAGTTTGTTTCTACGTGTGATTTTGTGCTTGTGTGCGCCCTTTTAGTAAACAAATCTGAAGAACCCATTTATATACGTTTATTATATTAGAAGTCCGATTTAATAAGAATGGTTCACAGATATGTTTGATCAGGGCCGGCCCAAGGGGGGTGAGAATGTAGGCGATCGCCTAAGGCACCGCGCTAATATAGGCTCCGCAGCTGGTCCTTTTTTTAATCCCGTTAAGGGAGAAAGCTTGAGATTCCAGTTTTCGTGCAATTTCATTTGAACGAAACAGTAATTTTAAAGCGGTTTTCACTGTGCTGGACAAGGGAATGCACCTACAATCTTTACCTAAACCATCCTTGGCAGCATAGGAATTGAAATAAGCTATGGCCGTCTTTCATCAAAAAAAATTGAACGTTAAAAAGATTTTGCAGGGATTTTCTTAGAACGATATTTCCTGGATTTCATGCCCCACCAGCACGCAAATTGACGAACGGGATAAAGAATACCATGGATTGTCCTCCTCTAGAGAAAACATTAACCCTTTAACGCGCAGTGATCCCGCTCTGGGAGCACCCAACTCTGACGTTTTGACTGTCGCCAGTTACGAAGAATAGATTGGATTTCTATAAAAATAGTTGCGGGTGACATAGCTCCACGAGAATTCTTTACTTTTTAGCACGTCATTTCCCGTAAAAAAAATTTTCACGATTCTTTTTAACAGCACTGACATCTGCTGAAAAATGGAAGAAGGCGAGAACAGCTGGATAGATTGCCCAATGCTGAAAAAAGGGCAGCCGTTGCCATCGCTCGACTTAAATACCAGCAAGATGGCGGACGATCGAAACGTTCACCGCGTGCCACCGATCTAAAGACCCTTTTTTGACGCAGCTGGCTGTGCCCGGGCACAGCCAGCTGTCGTCAAAAAAGGGTCTCTAGATCGGTCGCAACGGCTGCCCTTTTTTCAGCATTGGGAAAGGGTTAATGGGTCCAAGTTAGGGCACTCCCCCTTGAATGCTGAACTAATGTGACTATAAAGTTTTATTCACGGAGAGATAGCATTTAATTTCAAACAACTGGGGATGGCTGGCTGCAAAATGTAAAAAGGACTCTCTTCTTGTATAAAAACTGTAAATCTGTCTCATCTCGCATCCATCCCGACACAACAACACTGAAATGGTAATAAATTAAACAAAATTATACTATACTACCAGATGCGTAGCGTACAGAGTCCCCCACCCCCACCCCAAGTATTTACAAGCGAGAAATTTTCCCATAAAGGGGATGGGAATATTTGACGCCGTATCTTGGGACCCAAAGTACCGAACTAGTTAAACCAAATAATACAACAGAAAACAATATACAAATAATCATTAGCTTCGAGATAATTCTTTTTTGAATTTCCCTTGATTCTAATACAAATGAGGACTTCTCGAACTCAGGAGCGCTACATCACATAGTGTTCCTCTGTAATTTTAGAGACATAACCACACCCTCTGTTGTGACCAGAGCCCGATCAAGGCAGTTGTGGGGGTCCTGAGCAAATGAAAATAAACTGGATCCTCCCCCCCCCCAACCCCAGGGAAAATTTTGATTATCATATTCCGAAAAGTTTAAAATATATGTTCTCTTTTTTAATGCTAATGATTGGAATTTAAAAATTAAGAATAATGAAAACGACAGCATTCGAAATACAAGGGAAATTCATTAAATAACGGGCCATGCGCGCCTGAGAAAACATCAGTTACAAATCCGGCTCATTATTCTTGAATAGACATTTTAATTAAATTTTCACCAATATAATATCTACTAAATAAAAAGTACGCAATAAAAGGGAAGGAGGAGAGCAGAGTCGAACACATATGCAGAGTGAGTGCATGTGTAAGGGGGGTGCGTTGTTTGGATTTTATACGCCCAGAACAGCACAGATATTTGCACCAAACTTGCAGCAAGCTTGATTTACCAAGTCAATGAACTTGAATTAAACTTGAAATTGCAAGCGTGTAAGCTTAATGAAAGCTTGAATCAAGTGTTCAAGGCTACACATGGTCAACTTGCAGCAAGCTTGAATCAAGCTTGACATAGCAAGCTTAATTCAAACTTTAAAAAAATTCCTAAAAAATAATTTTCCTTAATACATGGGCGGCGGTCGGCGAACCCGCCCCATATATTTTATCTTTCCACGCATTTTCCTCTCTACGCTGAAACCTCAAGTTATTTTTATCTGTTTCGGTCTAGCGTCCGCGACTGGGATCTATCTCGAGACCTAAGGCGTGGGAAGCCAGCGTCCTAACCACCATGCCAACCTAACTCGAGGTGATATGACTAAAGTTTGAAGTGACTGTTACGGTTGTCACGCGTTTTTTTGGCGAGATTGATCAGTATTGGCCGATGCCGATCTGTTTCTTTTACCATGGGATGAATCAAAAGTAAAATAATGTTATGGGTGATTTACAGACTCTACTAATACGGAAATAAACATAATATAAAATTAAAAGCAGCACACGTTTTAAAACTTTCGATATCGCAACAATCATGTTGGGCAATATTGGCCAAAATCGAGACAAACGACTGATTTTGAAATCAATTTTGTAGTATATTTGTATTTTATTTTGAAGAATTTCAATATTTGGAAATATAGAATCTCTTTCTTTTATTCTATGCTCAAGTACATTTATGACTGATGATAAATTATTTGTTATGTGGATGTGGCTTTCGAAATCGAGCAGTAATCAAGTTGTATTCAAGCTTGGTCGTTCAAATGACTTAAATTCGGCTGGAAAATATTTGCTGACTCATTTTTTTGTAATCTCCAAGCTTGCTGCAAGCTTAAAATGAATTGAACTGTCAAGCTTGTATTAATACATCAAATTCAAAGAAATGTCAATCTTGATTTAAGCTTATGTGCTGTATGGGCGTTTCCCTTACTATTACGATATTCACTTTTTTTCTTTCTTCTTTTTTAAATATGTTGAATTATGCTTTTTATTAAGTTGGAAAATAGTTAATTTTTAGAAGCAGCAGTTATAAATCACAGACGGTAATTAAAAATACTAGTAACAGGTTTCCTTCACTGCTATCATATTTGTTTTGAATAATGATATAAAATTAACATCTTTCACGTGCTATCGGATTTTACTGCCGACCGAGCTTCTTAAATGTTTGCGATATATCCAGAAAAAAGCCGACAAATAAAGCTAATATGTACTAGCAGTGCTAGTAGTAACTTGCATACGAGATGATAGAAAAGAGGCCCCACTCTTCCGATTCGCCTGGGGCCCCGCATATACCTCGGGCCGGCTCTGGATTGATGGAAAACTGTTCAGCTTCTTACTTAACCCTTTCAGGCGCAACACTTTCCCAATGCGGAAAAAAGGGCAGCCGTTGCCATCGCTCGACTTAACTACCAGCAAGATGGCGGACGATCGAAACGTTCATCGCGTGCCACAGATCTAGAGACCCTTTTTTGACGACAGCTGGCTGTGCTCGCGCACAGCCAGCTGTCGCGATCTGTCCAGCTGTCCTCGCGTTCTTCCATTTTTCAGCAGATGTCAGTGCTGTTAAAAATAATCGTGACATTTTTTTACGGGAAATGACGTGCTAAAAAGTAAAGGATTCTCGTGGAGCTATGTCACCCGCAACTATTTTTATAAAAATCAAATCTATTCTTCGTGACTGGCAACAGTCAAAACGCCAGAGTTTGGTGTCCTCACGGCGAGGACACCGCGCGTGAAAGGGTTAAAATAAGATTAAAACCACGAGGAAAGATTTGCAGCCTGTGTCTGTGGTGTCGCTCCTGACAAACGAATGAGCTAATTTTAATTATGTGTATGTATTGTGTTTGAAAGCTAGAAAAATCTGGATAGTTCTTGACTATATTTGAAGATGCCTTCACACCAGAGGCAGCTCCTCTATTTGAGCTTATGATCACGTTAAACCCCAAAGGAAAAAATACAAAGATAACACATTAACAAATTAATTAAAGTAATATTAAGTACACTTCTAAATTTATACTAATTTAAAACGTGAGTTTTTCGCAACCCCCTCATTTTTATTAGATACGCCTATCACAGCTAACGCAATGTATTGTAGGTTACTCCAGCACAAACACCAGTGTAGTCTTTCCTGGATCGCACGCGCGAACAAATACTCTACTGAACCAACACCTTCTAGCTACAAGCCTTACAACTGCAGAATCGACGTCATCGAAGTTTTATTTTCAAAAAGTAAAAACGCTCAAAATTTCTGGTCAATCCTACAAATGTTAGAAAATATCCTCAATTAGAGATAAATATTAAACTGCCTTTTATATACAAAATATTTCATTGTCATTTACATCTGTATCATACTAAACAATTTGCGATGGTCAAAAATTGTCACTCCATAGGTCACAAGTATGCTTGCTCCAATTACAAGTAGTCTTACACTACATGACTAATTAGGACACATACACCACAGATAGAAAAAGAAACCAAAATTAGAGCAAAAGTGTCCAAGTGCAATAGTTACCTTTCATCATTTTTTGGGACATTAATATTTTTCTTTCTGATTTTATTCCAGATATGCCTTTTTCTCCTGGGCGTTGCAGCCAACGGATCTCATGGTTATCTGCGTGGCCAAGGCGATGCTGGTAGCAGTGGACTCCAAGGAAGTACTGGTAGTGCAGGTGGTCAAGAGGGATCACAGAGACTGAGAAGGAATTCTCAAACCCAGAACGCTAACAGTGGACCTGCTCCAGAAACTCAAGGCGATGCTCGAAATGGTGGGTCACCTGCCGGCCATGGTGGTGCTGGAAGCAGTGGATCCCATGGAAGTCACGGTTATTCAGGTGGTCAAGGGGGATCACAGAGACTGAGAAGGAATTCTCAAACCCAGAACGCTAACAGTGGACCTGCTCCAGAAACTCAGGGCGACGCTCGAAATGGTGGGTCACCTGCCGGCCAAGGCGGTGCTGGAAGCAGTGGATCCCATGGAAGTCACGGTTATTCAGGTGGTCAAGGGGGATCACAGAGACTGAGAAGGAATTCTCAAACCCAGAACGCTAACAGTGGACCTGCTCCAGAAACTCAAGGCGATGCTCGAAATGGTGGGTCACCTGCCGGCCAAGGCGGTGCTGGAAGCAATGGATCCCATGGAAGTCACGGTTATTCAGGCAGTCAAGGGGGATCACAGAAACTGAGAAGGAATTCTGAAACCCAGAACGCTGACAGTGGACCTACTCCAGGAACTGAAGGAGGTGCTAGAAATGGAGGTTCTCCTAGCGGGCAAGGCAGTGCTGGAAGCAGTGGAAACCATGGAAGTCAAGGTAGTGCCGGCGGTCAAGGCGGATCACAGAGATTGAGAAGGAATTCTCAAACCCAGAACGCTAACAGTGGACCTGCTCCTGGATCTCAAGGTGGTGCTGGAAATAAAGTTTCTGCTAGCGGGCAAGACAGATCTGGAAGCAGTGGATCCCAAAGAAAAATTACAAATATATTTTTACCTTAAGTGAAAAGTATAGAATAAAAGAAAAAATATTTCAAATCTACAACTTCCTCTTTGTCGCATGAAGTTGTATTGATTGCTTCTTAAGTAAATAAAATAGAATTATACGCTTAATGACTCTGACTAATCCTTGTAATTTTTGTTGTAGTGGTTTGCTCATTTGAATGTTCGTACATTGTAGATTTTGTGGTACTTAGATAGGATTTTATGATGATTACGTAAAAGTTTATGTCAGAAGACAAAAAAATAACAGCATTAGTCGGGTGTTAGAAATAGTGACTTTTTTATCGTGATAAAAAGAACAGATTTCCGAAAGGAGGGCCACAGCCCTCTTTTCCTAAATCTGACGTTTAATTAACTTGCAATGTGATACTTATTTACAATTGAAACATAGTTAGCCATTTGATACCAAGTCCCCCCATTCATGTGTAAAATATTACATGCAATTGCAATTTTTGGTTTAAAAACAAATTGAAAAGTCACACATTATTTGTTAACTTTAAAGCGCAAGAGTTGTGTTTAGAGCTTATTTTCTTTGATTAAACCCATATTGGACCACTCAAAAAAATCAACCATCGGAAAAACGTAAATTTTTAAAATCGTGATCAATGTGGGGTACTTTCACTCATAAAACAGAAATTTTAAAAGTTTGTAATATTTTTTTTTTTAAAGTCAGACTCTCCTATAAATAGGAGAACGGTGCAATACACTACCAAAAGTTTGAAAGACTGTGAAAAGAATTTTTCTGAATGGAAATCCGAAAAATACATCCTATATAATCCGATGTGTCAGATAACTTGATAATAAGAATGAAAGTTGTTACACTGTTAAAAATAATCTGAAAATTAAGGATAATTCCAGCCTTAATTTCCAGGAAAATGCCCGCTTTCCCCCACAATTGGTGATTTTCCGTTAAACGAAGAAAAATGATTGCAACTTCCGGAAATTTCTTGTGAAAACGGTAAATTTCCGTTTTTGGTTTAGTTTGTAAGTTTTGTAAGTAGTTTGAGAAATGGATTTTCGTTGGACATTTTAGATGGATAAAAATATTGACATCAAACGCATTCTCATGAGTATTTAAAAATTAAACTTTAATGAGTAATTAAAATGTAAACTATAATTAATTACTTTTTAAAAGAAGAATTCCCTTTCATAAAAAAGAGTATTTCAAATCACATTCATAAATGTACAGGACTGGCTAGAAAATAATTAAGTGATTATTATTAATATTACTTCAAACTGAGAACGAAAAATCAAGGTGTATTTTTTTATATTTTAAGCAGCCAATGTATTTCTTTACCGATTTTCAGTGTTTGCAGCAATCTGTCTGGAAATCTAAACCGTTATGACAAATAGCTAAAGAGTAAATGTTTTTACTAACTACATACATTTGTGAAAATCGAAATTAATTTCTTGCTAATCCAATAATTTGACTATGTTGATAATAACTGGACAACACTTTATCTCGAATTATAAATCACTAGTTGCGTGCCCGTTCTTCGCACGGTAGGAAACGAAAATTTTCCTTACATGTGTAATTCGAATTTATTCGTGATGTGGAATTTAAAGAAAAAGTGCAAAATTATTTGACTCTTGATGTAAAGTTTGCGTCACGAGTATTAACCTGGCATCATTGCAGTAAAATGACTCAAAAAACTACGTCAGTGTCATTCACTATCAAAAAAGTGGAAAGCTTAATGGTTTGCAGAGAAATCCTGGCTTTCAAAATGTCTTATTTCTACATCATACTGTTTTTTAGGCTCAAGTTGTAGCATTAAATACCTAAGACACTACATGGAATGGACAACCATTTATTTCTTTCCGAACATGTACCATATAAGGAAAGTATTGTAATCATGAAAAAATTCGACTTCGAGATTTTGGTGTATTTATACGTTTTGAGGTCTTCTGAATTCATTTATGCTATTTTCAAGAGATGTTTTTAAGATAACTGCGCACCCGCTCTTCATACGGGAATAAGCGAATATTTTACTACTAAAATCATATCTGCATGTGACAAAACATAATTTCATTTTTAAAAAAGTTCAAGTAATCTCCTCTGTTGAAATTACTGCGGGATATATTAACGCAAATTAGAATTACTTTTCGTTTAGTTGGTTG
Source organism: Cheiracanthium punctorium (assembly GCA_038373885.1). Classification (NCBI taxonomy): domain Eukaryota; kingdom Metazoa; phylum Arthropoda; class Arachnida; order Araneae; family Cheiracanthiidae; genus Cheiracanthium; species Cheiracanthium punctorium. The sequence goes on from JAWZYV010017733.1 coordinate 51,773, forward strand.
TAAGACAACCGTTGAAAAAGGAGAAACACTTTTAATTTCATGAAATATTTATTAACGTGGTATATTATGATTTATTCATCCTATCCTTACGAATCTAATGATACTACCTATTACGTACATTAATACTATCTATCTTCGCTTCTCCCCAGGGGCGTAGCCAGAAATTTTTCTTGGGGGGGTTACGACTACTACAACTCATATATATGTATGCGTGTGTGTGATAATGTAGTGAAGAATATGCATTTTGTATGGCAAAGAATTTCTCATGGGGGGTTGTTATGACCCCCCTAATCCCCCCCGTGGCTACGCCCCTGCTTCTCCCTCTTCAAGGCTCCCTTAAAAGAAACAGCTTAGATTATTTGGCCCCAATGGAATCTTTTGATTCTATGGCGATTCTTTGCAATTTACGCATTAGCATAAATAATAATCATTTCACATAATGGTTGCCATTAAGGAAACTCTCCATATATATTTAATTTATACATAGTTTTATAAGATTGGCGTATTTAGCGCCGCAAACCATTTCATCTTATTGTGGGGAGAAAATATCCAAGGGAGGCCATTTTAAATATCCATGTATCTAATATAGCGATATCTTTTATATCCTCCATAGTCCTGTCTCCTGAAAAACATCAAACTGTGTAATCTCGAGGAGCTACTTATTCCCGCTTTAATTGTGACATGGCGCAGAATTGCAGAGTTTACAAATTTCACGCATTTTTTTAATTTATGACGTCACTGTTTGACTGCCGTAAAGGATACCCCAGTTGGTTGAGGGAGTTAATTTCGATATTTCGCATAGTAGTTTTCAAACGGTATCATTAAAACTTTGCGCCATAATTAAATGTCAAAAATAAAAATAGTAAATAGAAAAATTTTAATATATCGCGCTTTGAAACGAACTTTGTAATTTTTAAAATGAACATTTTCAGCACCGTGAAGACATTTCATTTTTAAATAAGCACCGGATTAAAATACCACTTCTAATAATAATAATCGTGAATTTCTTATAGTTTATTTCTACAGTAAATTTTAATCAAAATATCGTCTCCCTGTGTTGAAAATAGAGCTGGAATAAATGAGTTAAAATTATGGCATAATTTTTACGTATCTTAAAGCATTTGACGTCATAGATCCTCACTTGCGAATTGAAATTCCGATATCCCATTTAAAAACTCGATTGGTTAGAACACCCTTTTCTATAATCCTTTCTGTGGCAACAACCGAAGATGAATTCTCGTGCCGTGATCGCAATGTAATGAATGGCGCAAGATCGCGTTGATGCTATTAAATTCTAAACATTAGGCTGCATTAAAATTCGTAAAAAATCATCTAATTTACATAATTTTTTCGTTTTTATTTTAAAAGAGGGAGAAAAGAATGTTTCACGATTTGTCAAAATATCAAAAAGTTATGACGGATAGAATTCAAGATGCGACAGTTTTAAAATTATTTTACGAAACAATTCGCCGAAGCAAATGCTTATTAAAAAAATTCCTAGAAATCGGTAAATCATGTTACGTATTCAGAATAAACTGTTTTTAAAAGAAAAATTTCTCCTCTATCCGATGATACAAATGTCGTTTTGCTGCGAGCGTAATATCCGCCGTCATTACGAATTAGGTGAGAAAAAATGCCAAAAATCGCATAAAACATAAAATAAAAAAAATTCTAGGTCGAATTTTGAAAAAATCGCTTCGAGGTGCACAACTACATACTTACATCTTCCCGAGTACCAAATTTGGTATTTCTAGGTGTAGCCGTTTGTCCGTAACGCTGCCGACAGACACACACACACACAGACACACAGACACCTTCTTTTATAATAAGTAGAGATGAAACGCACGAATTCCTCTCCTGCAAGGAAACTAAAACAAACTTTACTTCACCCTTTGGCCAAGCCAGAACCAGTCATGTGGTGTCAAGTTGTTAAAGCAAGCGTCTCCAGATACGTAGGCTCAGGGTTCGATCCTGGCGATTGCCGACCTATTTTATTTCGCAGTTTTTGTAAAACGGAAAGTTACAAGTCCAGAAAACGGAAAAATAATAAACAGAACGGACATTTTCTGGCAACTTTGCTGCCAGTCCTTTTTCCGTTAATTTACAGATATATTTTGAACAGTGTAGAAATGAAAGTACACGGTTATCATTTTTGCGAACAGAAGCTATTTTCTGGATTTGTCAAGCAGCGAATCAGATATTTATCCCTAAGTTTTAGCTAATGATTTTAAGAATATTGAAACGAGTATGACTGCGGTTCGCCTCTCGCATCTTTATATCCCACGGGTTGCTGCGCGCGCATAGGATTACTATGGTTACGACATTTGCATATGCCAATAGCTTACATTGGACAACGCCATCTAGTGGGCGGTTTTGAAACTCATTGTTTTCTCGATTAAATTTCCATCATTTCATTCAGCCATTATCCCATTTTCATCCAATTTCGCTGCATATTTTTTTGCTACAGACTGCTCGCAATTTTCAAATATAATTATGGACACCCTGTATATTAAAAATTGTAGAGC
>JAWZYV010017734.1:0-31256 GCA_038373885.1 Cheiracanthium punctorium
GACATATTTAAAACTTTTGATAACTTTGCATAAATACTTCTTTTTGCATTTGCAACACATTTTAGTTTTTTTGAAAAATATTTAGAATGCTGCAGTCCATTTAATAAGCTTTTGATTATGTCCATTTGTGTATATATACAGGGTATTGGGGTATTCCAAAACACTGAACTAGGCTTTTATTCCTATTTAATATTGAGCATAGGCATCTTCAACAATTTAAAAATTATTTAAAACATACAGAATTTTACTATAGTGATTGAACATTTGTGGAGATTAAATCAAAATAAGTACAAAATCTAAACTTTTATGGATTCCCTGTACGGAAAAAATTCCAATTTGTAAAATATGCCCAACTCACTAATTATATGATGCAAGTATCATTCATTCATTATAAAAAGTCTCAGATACGTTCAGATAAAGTTGGTATGAGTTTTGCTATACCAATAATAGCAGAAGTATTATGTACTCATGCAATCATTGTTTTCTTGCGTAATTTGGTACACGAACCTTAAAATGAGATTATTGGATGTGACATTTCCGTTCGCCAGCCAATGAAGAGTGGTTTAGTCCGCACATATCTATTTCTCATAGCTCGAGACACTTTATGATGAAAGTCCGAAATTTTGCGCATTACCTAATTAATGCATGGGGAACGATTTGCAAACTGATTTTTGAAGTAAAACCAGTGCCGGATTAAGACAGCGCGGGGCCCGTAGCAAATGTTACCAAGGGGCCCCTTGCTCAGTAGCGCACCCATATATATATATATATATATATATATATATATATATATATATATATATATATATTTAGGGGGAGGAGTTCACCCTCACATTAAAGTAGTAGAGCTAAATTAAATGAGAAAATAAATAGTGCTAAATATATTACAATTTATGTTTAGTGCTAATTAATGGTATTACTAATGCTAATTAGATGTAAACAAAACTAGCCTCACCATGGCACAGTGGTTATGCCACTGAAAATGGTAGATGGCCGAAGTGTGAAGGTCTCAGGTTCGGGTCCCATCGCGCGGTCGTCGATCTAACGGTCTGGAGTTTTGGTAGGTTTTCACCAGATGTAACGTGAATACGCGTTAGAACCGCGTTATGCTTAGCTCTTTACGCTTAGAATACGCTTAGAATACGCGTTACGCTTAGAAAGTCCTCCTACCAAGGCAACCCTCCCTTGGCAGATCGCCCTAGTGTAGCGTTGTCGTAATCACACACACCGTAAACAAAACTAAAAGGTCACACGTGTTATATTCGCGAGAGGTTTATCCCAGCCCTCCCTCCATCTTCGGTGAGCTAATCTATAGGTTTTGTGCGATAATAAAATAAAACACAAACCTTTTTCCAATTTTCTTGATTCAAAATGAAAAAAATCTGAGTTAATACTAGACAAATCAATTTCTCCAAGTACATTGGTGTGCGGAAAAAATGTCCGTCAAAATAAAGTGTACGTGTGTGTGGGGGGGGGGGGGGGCTGAATGGATAGTGAGACTGGAGATGTTTAAAGTTATTTATTCGTACAACTCAGGTTTTTTTTAATGAATGTTAATGTTCATGGATATATATTTGAAATTTCTAACACTTCCCACCTTTCCCATATGCAAACATATAACTTGACAAATTTACACACATAAAATAATAATTGTTTCTGTAAAATTTTTAGAACCTTCGAAATCAATATGTATTTTAAACTGTGCCTTTAAGCACTATTTTTCCTCTATAAAAATACATACTTGTAAAATTATTTCATTATCTGGACGGTCTTTACTAATAATAGGTTACATATTTTTAACTTCTCTTAATTTATTGAATGGGTTAATTCATAAGAAATCGAACTGGGGATAGATAGATCTAGCACAATAATACCTCCGCCATTCAAAATATACTGCATGCACGAAAGGCTTTTAAACTGTACATGCTTGTACAGGGGGACTTTTACTTCCACATACCGCTTGGAACACATCTAAAAGTCATTTCGTTAGAGTTCTACAAGCATATGTGCATTACTTTTCAACTTATCCTCGTTAAAATGATATAAAATATTTTGTTCAAAAAATCTTTATAAGAGGATTGTATCTTTTCTAAGTAGAATAATCTATATAATAAATAATAAAAAATTCGGATAAAACATTCATTATCGTATTACGTTCAAATGTTTTTGCAAGACATAATAATCTTAAATGTGAAAAGTAATTTGTGAGTTTCTTTGTGGATCAAGAGTATCCGAAAATTCTTTTTGTTTTCAGTTTACCTGGGGTTATGGCTTCTCGAATATCCCGACCGTTTTGTCTTTGTGCGAAGATCCTCTCGGTTCTAATTATTTTATTTGAACGAACGTACTGGCATTCGCGCTCTTGACCTGTGGTTTCGACCGGCCCAAAATCAATTCTTTTACATTTAACGTGGTTAATTTCTGAGACCAATAAGATAATTTATCGTAATATAATGGATTCCCCAACTATAAAAAAAATGACCTACATTCTATATATTATTATTGTTTCAAAAAATAATTCGCCTTTGTTTAAATACTGTAAAATGTTAAATAAATAAGTAAGTAAAAACAAACAAGCCAATTACCAAAAGCCTTCTAAGATGGTTTACACCCTAGTACACCTTCGAATTTCGCTAAAGCCACCCGCCTTTACTCTAAAACAAAAGAGCTTTGGTGCTGCCCAACATCCGTTTAAAATACCATCCTCATATTTACTGCAAAACAAAATAACTTTATGTCCAATATTTAAATAAAAATTATTGTTTCGTGGGTGATTATTATTGATTATGGGGAGCGTTTTTCCTACAATCTTAATCCTATGGATCTCAGCTCTCGGGGAAATGCAGAAGGTCAATTCGCGTTCCAGAGAATATCTTCAGAAATAGCCACAAATATTTCTGTTCTATTGAGTCATTTTGAAAAGTTTGATTACAACTTCATTAAAAAATTCATTCGACTTGTTACTGAAAATTCCCTGAAATGATCGGGACAGATAGACTACAGCCTATTGAATAATCCGGCCCACTGACAGATTAATACAATTTTGTGGGTGGAGGAGTCACATAAATATATATAAGTTTTATGGAAGTAAGTTGGGATTGTTTACATTAATTTCATTTTTCTCGGGAGGGGCGGTCGCCTCCTCTGACCCCCTCCCTTTAATCTGTCCTTGATCAGACCCTGAGTCTGTTTTTTTGTTTCGGCACTTATTTTTCTTTCTATATTTTGTTTATTTCTGGATTCATTCTAGAAATAAAGACAAAAATGTAACATTATTGTTAAGGAATCCATTTTCTAGAGGCCATAGGTAGGTGGTGCAAGGATCTGGATACCCCCTCCTCCGTTTGTCCCAGTTTCGCTTTTAGTCAACAAAAAGATAAGGATACAGCCTTTCTTTCTGTCTTTCTTTATTCCCCCCCCCCCTTTTGCATGCTCCCTGAATTTTCTTTCTGAGAACTGGGTTTTTGTTCCACAGTATTGTTAAATATACTCTTGTGTGTGTCCTTATTACTGACTTTAGAATACTCATTCAATTTCGCCTAGGTAATGTGTTGACTAAATAATGCAGGCATGCAACAGCCACATTAAATATATTAATGACTATGTCATTTTATCTCTCACTCCCTTTTGAAAATGTGACATAAAAATGAGACACGAAAATGCGTTACGTAAACGCGACATAAAAATAAGAATAAATGTCCGCTGAAAATGTTAGTATGTGTTACGTAAACCACCGATTTCTATAAGCTCCATAAGGTTGCATTTATTTGATAAAATGATTTTTTTAAAAATTTCATTCGTTTATTTAAATACTATTAGTTCACAACAGCTTTAATCTATTGTTACAATATTTACTAAGCTGTTGAATGTGCATCACAGGTATTTTTCTATAAATAGGTTACAATCCTAAAAATTTCAAAATAGGGTTATCAGGTGAAATACACGATAGATGAGAGATAAAATGACATAGTCCATTAATATCGTTTTAATATGGCAATCATTTGATATTTTGAATAAAGTCTACATTTGTATCCACCGTGTCGTTTCGTACCTTTTCATTTGATCAGCCCTTGTAGTTAGTAAGATGATACGCTTTATAGAACCAATAGAGCGCAATGTATTGGGGCTATTTTGAGTGCTCCTGTAGAAAAAATCTATAAATGCTACATAGATCCTGTGACGAAGTTCACATATTTGGGTACATGGTACTGCAGATAGAATAAACATATATAAATTTTGTAGAAATCGATGTCTATTGACGCGAGTTATAACAAGGACGGACAGACAGACAAACCGAAATCTTAAACACTTTTCTACCTTGTTGGAAAGTGTCGAAAAAGCTAGATCTTGAGGGGGAAAGACGAAATCTTTCAAGGTAAAGGCGCGGGCCCGTAGCATTTGCTACATCTGCTATATTGTTAATCCGGCACTGAGTAAAACTTCAAAAATCAGTCGGGCAAATCAATCAAATATCGGGCACTTCCTGGATGCTAACCTAAGGTGACTATATTTCTAAACGGTATTTTGGGGACAAATCAAGCATTGTCCTGGAATCAAAGGAAAACTTGGGGACACTAGAAAATATCTTTGGCGACTTATTTGAGGCGTTGCCTACGTAATACTGCTCAAGGCCGGGAAATGCGGCTTTCAAAATTGGCCAAAATGTAGATGGCGCTTTTTGGTCCTATAAGAACTCATCGTTGCCGTGTTACTCCATGAGAGCTATCTTATATTCCTCGTATTTTTATATTAATACTTATTTAGTAGCCAGGCGGACCGCCAAGACGAGCGATTTTTCGCCAAGATAAATGAACATTTGACGAAAAAATAGTTTGGCGATAATGACCGCCAGGATAATAGTATGGAAGTACCTTTAGATTTATTGCAAATTCTAGAAGATTTATTTGGACACCACAGAGACTTGTCCTTATTTCCTTGGTGAGAAATAGCAACCCGCAACTTATCTTTTAAAATGGGATCTTTTGGAAAACGATGAAATTTAACCCATGATCCATTATTTTCTTTTAAAGAGCAATCAGATAAATTACAATATGGTACATAACAGTACACCATTTTCACTTAATTATTTTTGCGTACAATATAATTATGTACCCGTACGATAAAAAATAATAACAAATATAGTAAGGTAAATGTTTAAGCATGTTTAAGCGTCCCGAAAACTCAACACATCATTGTTCACATTCAACAGCCAGAAAACACAAACGTTGAAGGGTCATAAAAGCGCCCCTAGCGGTCATTTTAGGGAACTAAGTTTTCGCCCGTTTTATTGCTGAAAAACACGATCTTTTCCCGGTCTTGAGTAGTATTATTACGTAGGCAACGTTTGAGGACACAATATATTACCATGCTAATAGCTCTTTATATCAATTGTGTATTCTTATTTCTAATAAATTAATGGAAGTATTTATAAATATTTATTTAAACCAGAAATGAAAGGAAAACATGTTGAAATATTGCAATTTATTAATAATTTAATACTTGGCATAGTATTTGTATTTTTCAGAAGACATTGCTTTTTACATTGGCTCGTTTTGTGACCATTTTTTATGAAAACTTGTACACCCTCTAAAAAAAGTATTCGAGTGCAAGAAAAATTTCGTACTTCAATTTCATATTTAAAGCATGGTTGTTCCTGAAAAGTGATTAATCATTAACAAAACTGAAATGGGAAATTTGACTCATAGTCGAATACTGTCTGTACACGCTACACATACAATGACAACAAACGTTTTCAGAGATCGAATTTCATTGTTTCTCTGAGTACAAGGCGCTTTTAGTTGTTTTATTTTTCTTCAATTTTTTCGGAAAGAAGTAAACTAAACGGAAACTTTCAGGGGAAAAAAAGTACAAATCTTTAAATTTGGGGACTTTTCGCGTCCCCAAGAAGTCAAGGTATTTTTAGGAACAAAGTAAAAAAAATCTATATCTGGGGACTGTCTTCGAATTTCGAAAACGTATGGTCTCCTTTATGCTACCCCGACACCCAGACGGAACAACGGTTTAAGAACACGGGTATGTACCACCACAAATAAACAAACACTAGCTGCAAACGGTTTAAGAACAGAATAAAAGAATAAAAAATGGACACTCCGTGGATTCTGACCTAACCTCAAGACGGAGGCGGTTTAACACGGGGATGGAACACCACAAAGAAACGGACACTGATGCAATCAATCCTAAACAATAAACAGAACCTGCAGTTAAAAACACGAATGCAGAATAATAATTTGAAACCTACCAACAGACGAAATCAACGCTTAAGAACACTGTGATAGAAAAACACACACAAAAAATGTACCCTACCTGCATTCGAACCCAACAAGCAGAGGAAAACATCAGTTAAAGAACACAGTTAAAGTATAATACTAGACTATGGACATTCCCCCCCATTCAAACCCAACCTCCAGACGGAACAATGGCATAAGAAAACATTAAACATTTAAAGAATAATACTACAACATGGACACTTCCTGGATTCTAACCCAATTTCCAGAAGGAAGGTATGAAACACCCCAAAGAAACAAACCCCGGCTGAAAAAGATTTAAGAACACAGTTAAAGGATAATACATGGGCACTCCCTGGATTCTAACCCAACCTCCAGACGGAACAACGGTTTAAGAACATGAGGATGAACACCACAAAGAAAATAAATCTGACTGTAACTGAATCCAACGTCAAAGAAGTTTTACTTCAATCGCCCGTAAAGATTACACGCACACACTTTTTTTTGTGTGTGTGTGGGGTGTGCCATGTAAAAAATTACGTTTAGTATTTATTTAGATTTAAACTCCTGAAAATACAGAATTTATTGATACGATGAAATTCTGTACTCTTTTTATGCAACTTTGTAATTTATTGCATATATTTGTAATCAATATTTAAGGAAGAAAGGTCTAGATAAGTGATTTCGAAATACCCTCTATATATTTATATACATATATCCTGTATATAAAATATGTATATATATATATACTTCAGAATATTGATTTTCATTTTTGTCCTAAGTGTAGAACGTGATCTTTGACAATAGGGCTGGCCTTTTAAAAAAATCTAAGAATTTTTTTTAAATCTTTTTTTTTTCTTAAATGACTTGTGTTGATTCAAAGGAGGTTTGTTCATCAAGCCTTCGTTAAATTTAGTTGAAAAACTGTTTATGCATACTTTGGAAGCATGCATACTCATATCTAAAATCTTTTACACATGCACAGAAAAGGTAACTCTAATTTTAGGAGTTTGTATGAAAATAATGCGCAACATCATAAAACAGGAAAATAAAAGAAAACACTTTTAGTGTGCTGCATAACTGTAGCATAATTCAATAAAACTTACATCAGTATGAAACTAGGAAAAAAATACAGCTGTCAAATTTTGCGAAAGGCATACGTAATGTGCCATATAAGTAAAAGAGATTTCAAGCGTTGCATCCAAACCAAAAGTTTTATTTAAGTTGTATATTTTGTTGTTATATTTTGAAGTTTCAGGTACTCAAAATAATCCCTTTTCACCTACACGCATTATTAAAACCGTTAAAAGAAGCCACCAGTAGTTTTTAAGCGGATTATTGTTAAAAGAATTTTTTTTAAATATATATGGTCGCATTGCAAAAGCACTTGATTTTACATTGTAGGCTGTAGAGATGGGCGGTTCGACTCATTTTACTGATTCGAATCTCAACTCACTCACTACTCGATGATTCGAATCACTGATTGAATCATGAATCAATAAAACAACTAAAGAAATTTTCCCTCTCTCTGCGCCGAAAGCCGTACTATTTAAACACAATGGCAGGTACTACTAGACGAAAACGGCTCTGACCATCGATATATACACACACAATTAGATTTTAAGTTAAAGATAAAAAATGACTATAAATACAAAACAAAATTCAGTAATTTTAAAAAATTCAATAATCTCTGGAACAGTTATATGAAACCCATAATACAAGACCTGGAACACAATAACAATAGAACAGAATTTCAAACAATTTTCAATAAACTACACAAAACTTGGATCAATATAAATGAAAGATCATTTAAGAAAAAGAAAAAGAATATAAAAATTAAAATAAGTTGGTGGAACCAAGAGTTAGCAATAAAAAGAAACAAACTAAAGGCATTATATAAAAGGAAAATAAACAATCCAGAAGATAGCAACCTGAAAATAACTTACAATAGGGTCAGAGCCGAGTATAGAAAATCAATAAATATAGCTAAGGAACAGTCCTGGAAAACATTCTGTATAAAGCAGAGTAAAACCTATGGCTCGTGCTTCAAAATTGCTAAGGGCCTGTATAACTCCTGCTTTCTCGAAACTGTTTTTGATAATAATACCATAACGGATGACTTTGAGACTATTATGAATTCTTTGGTAAACACACATTTTCAGACATCTAACACAGATAATAGACCGATTGCCTCTGATGTCCATCTGCAGCTCCCTGATCCTATTCCTCTCGACTACAACAATGAACCTTTGACTGATACTGAACTTTTAAGAGCAATAGCTGCACAAAATCCCAAAAAGGCATCCGGACTGGACAAAATAGACATGAATATCATTAAAAATTTGAAAATCAATCAACAGCCTGATTTATTAAATATATATGATAATTGTCTCAAATTTGGTTCCTTTCCGGATGCCTGGAAAATAGCCCTGGTTATATTTTTCAAGAAAAATAATAAAGACCCAAAACAACCGAAATCCTACAGACCAATTAGCCTATTAAGTACTGCCGCGAAAATATTGGAAAGACTGATCAAAGGAAGAGTCATGACCATTCTAGAAAGCAAAAACTACTTCCATGATAACCAATACGGTTTTCGAGAGGGCAGGGGAACGGTGGACCTGTTGTACTTGGTGGTTGGCCGGTTAAAAGAACTGAAATCCATACATAAATATGCTGTCCTGGTGTCTTTTGACATCCAGGGCGCATTTGATAACATAGAATGGAATATAATCAAAAAAGAAATAGATAACTCACCCCTCCCACAATATTTAAAAATGATTTTAAAAGATTATTTAAATAACAGGAAAATAATAGTCAAAAATTGTACAGGTCAAACAACGTACAATATATTTAAGGGTTGCCCACAAGGTTCCTGTTTAGTCCCTCTCCTATGGCTGATCGCCGCTAATACCGTATTAAAACAAATGGATGATGGAAACAATAATTTTTTCGCATACGCAGACGACTTTGTACTATTAGAATCAGGAAATACAATAGCAAAGCTTCAAACTAAAACAAACCAAAAAATACTGAAATTAAATAATATCTGTAACGAACTAAAATTAAATATATCTGTACAAAAAACTCAGGCGATCACCATAGGAATTAAATCAAGAACAAAAGCTCGATATAAACTAAATAGTCAAAAGATAAAATCGGTAAATGAACTAAAATACTTAGGAGTTATAATAGACCATAAGTTAACTTTTACACCCCATATAAAGTACCTCAACGAAAAAGTAACAACCTTTATCAATAATATGTCCCTGGTTAGTGGGGTGTCCTGGGGGGTCCGTCCTAAAATGTTAAAAGTTTGGTATGAAACAGTTACTGAGAAACAAATTTCGTACGCTGCCCCGCTTGGGCCTCCAATCTCACCAGGGATTCGGTATACAAACTGTGGGCAATCCAAAAATTAGCATTAATTAAAATATCTAAGGCCAATGCCAATACCGCCCATTCCGCTTTATGTGCCATCCTGGAAATACCTCCCATCGAACTGGTACTAAAAAGGGAGATAGAAAAATATAAAGCACTAAAATTAAATAACCATATACAACATGCAGATCTCCCCGAAAACTACACTATAGAGAAAACTATCCCCTCTTTTCAATATCCGGAATGTAATATAATAAACAAACAAATAACTTTTATAGACTCAATAGAAAATGACACAATAGACAACAAATACATAAAAATATACACAGATGGCTCGAAAATGATCAACGGAACTGCCTTCGGCTATATCGCATGTGCAGAGAATAACAAAATTATAAAAGAATATTCAGAAAGAATAAACATATATAACAGCATATACCAAGCCGAACAACTCGCAATAGTTACAGCTTTGGAATGGGCGGTGTCGAATAACTTCAAATCTATTAAGATCTACACTGACAACAGGTCCACGGTGGAGAAATTGAAGTCTCTGTGTCCCTATACTGATATCTTAATCAAATTATATAATCTATTAAAAAACAATAGTGATCTACGGATAATTATGATATGGATCAAGGCTCATGTGGGACACTGGGGGAATGAAAAGGCAGACCAACTAGCCAAATTACCTTTGACAAATAACCATCCTATAAGCAATAGAACACTATCGGTTCCACGTTCAAAAATAGTACATTTAATAAACCAACAAATAGATTCTGAATGGCAAATTTAGTGGAATAACAGTGAAACAGGCAGATATACATATAACTTCATACCTAAAATTAAACATAATATTGATATCAACAATACAATAGCAATTAAGTTCATTACTGGTGGGGGCAGCTTCCCAAAATATTTAAAAAGGATTAATAAGAGGAACACCGAAAATTGTAACTGCGGGTCCCTGGGTGACCCGCTGCATTTTGTGTTTGGAGGCTGTCCCCTAATGCCACATAACATACGCAGAAACAATAATGTAACGGAATATCAAAATTTTATACAAATAATACAGATACATAGAATAATGAACTTAATAAAAGATAACTACAATAGATTAATAGAACTGTACAGTAATATAAAATTTAGATATACTTAGCTTTCCCCGGTGTTGTAATTAATAATAATAATAATAATAATAATAATGGCAGTGATAATGGCCTAAATCTTGGCGCAGTGAAAAAAAAAGAGGAAAAAAAAGGAAAAAAAAAAAAAAAAGATAAGGTGACATTATAAAAGAATCGTTGCTCGTGCCTGGTAGATATGGTAGACAGTGCTGGTGAAGCCATTGTGGAGGTTGATCATTTTCTTCTTATTTTTATTATTTTGACTTTTTATGTTCTTTTGTTGTTTGTTCTGCCGCAGGCTTCTGAGTTCTGCCTGCGGCATAGTTTGTATTTTTATGATTATAAATAAATGTTTCCCCAGAGGGATTAAAGCCGTAAACCCTTGGGTCGGCCCCTCTGGTGGATTCCTTACACCTTACACCCTTCACCCATTCATCGGGTTTCTTCTCCGCTGAGTTCTCGGGCAGCTAGCATCTCTCTCTCCTTTTGCTATGGGACGGTTTGTAGGCTTTGGAGATGCCGTCGTAGGGCGGTTCAAGTTAAACTAGTGTTTAAACTGCCCGAAATGAAAATATAGGGGGGCTTCGTATGACCCGCTGGGCCTCTAAGATTAAAAGGTTAAGTTTGGTGTCAAAGAATTCGAAATTTTATGCAACGATGGGGGTTTCTAAGGGGGGGACGAGAATCAATAAAAACGCACTCCGATGGATAGTTTCCGAGATATACGTTAATTAATTATGGTAATTAGACTAATAAACCATGGAGCTGTTTTTTCCGAAGTCCGGCATCGTCATCAACGGAGATAAAGCAGTAGCAAAAGCATCACAAGCTGGTATTGATCTCAGGATTTTCTTATCGCCGGCCTCAGAGGCGTAGCCAAGGGGGGGTTAGGGGGGTCATAACCCCCCACCCCCATGAGGAATTTTTTGCCATACAAAATGTATATTCTTCACTACATTATCACACACACGAATACATACATATGAGTTGCAGTAGTCATAACCCCCCCCCCATGAAAAATTTCTGGTTACGCCCCTGACCGGCCTGTATTTTTGACCTTTATCGAATTCGAGATTTCACTGAAATGAAAATGGGAATATCGGATATTTGATGTTGAAGTAAAACCGATATGTCGATATTTATCGATTTTTGGCCCAGTCCTACTGAGGGGCTGCTGCCCCCCCCAAAAAAGTGGGACCCTTTACTTAGCTTACAATTGAACTTTATCTTTAAATTTGATACCCAGCCCACCCCGAAATAAAATCCTGGCTACGCCACTGTCAATAACACTAACTACGCCACTGCTTTAGACCCTATTTTGTATTTCTCTGAATTACGAAAGAAAATAAAATCATTCCCCTTAAACGAAAAACAAGGTAAAAAAATATCTTAAACGAAATCTGCAGCAATAAAGCGAAATGTTATTTTGCTTACTACAAAGTCCTTTTGTGAGAGCGCTTAATACCGCCCCTGTATCCTTCATTAAAAGTGACAAGCCCAATCCTAACTTTATTTCATTCTATTTCCCTTCACATGAAAACCCTCCACCATGTAAACTTAACGTTCTGTTTTTTTTGTTTTTTTTTTGAGGGTGGGGGCAGGGGGACATATATTGAAGTAGAAAAGGGATGTTTCATTAAATTTTAAACAAATATTAAATCAGCCAGACAAGTTGGAAAGAGGGAGTCCCCCCGAGGGAAAAAGGTTTAAACAACTTTGAGACACCCCCCCCCCCCGCTCTTCCACGAGCATTGACGTAAATTGGCATGTAATATTTGGATGGGGTGACAAAATGTTTCCGATTGCATAAAATATCATTATTATAAATAGCTCTGATACTTGAATTTTCTTAATTTTTTTTTCTGGGGGGGGGGAATGACCCCTCTTGCCCTTAGGAAGTAACGCCTATGCCCCCCGCCAAAAGCAAACGATGTTCGACCCACTCCACACCCACAGACATATTAAACTTTAAATCCGACCACCAACCAAGAAATGAAACACCAAAGATTCGAAAAAAAACTTGATTAAATGAAACATCCTTTCAACTCTTTCCGATTCCTTTCGACTCTGAGTCGACAGAAGATTCGAAAAACTAACGAATCTCAACGATAGTATACAATCACCGAAACAGAGCGAAACACTGAATCAGTAAAGATTCGTTGCTGCACCAACTCAGTGACCAACTCACCCACACCCACTCATTTACTGTTTCAAATCATCTATCGACTCAGAGTCGTAAAGAGTCGAAAAGAGTCGTAAAGAGTCGAAAAGAGTTGAAAGAGTAAGGGAAAATAAGTTTTCTTTCCCTTCGCACTTGGAATGTATTTCCCTTGAGGGCTTGAGATTCGAATCAGTAGAGAGTGAGTGTAAAGACTGAGCCACTCAGTACCAAGATTCGAATCACTGATTCGACTCATCGAATCATTGGCCATCTCTAGTAGGCTGGAATAAAATCAAAAATAAAATACGTGTAAAAGCAGGGGAAACATAAACAAACAAGAAAATTAGTCGTTGAATGCCAATTGCATCATTTCCCTGCCACGTCACTATCGCCTGTGTAAGTCTTTCTCATTCAATGAACAACTTAACAACTGTTCTTTGTCCACATCAAAATTCTGTTGTCATAGAGTGCATAAGGGACTTCTATATACAGGGTGAATCTGAACTCTTGGGCAAAATTTTAAGGGGTGATAAGGCACATAATAAGGAATCAGAATCACATAGCAATCTGGGGTCGGCAACGTCGTCTTCGTGTAGCTGTTAATCACTTTGGATAAAAGTGTCGACACTTCAATGCTTTACGGACAATGTTAAGCGGACACTTCAATGCTTTTAAAAAATCTGATGTGTCCAACACATGACTTCCTTGCACGTCTATTAGATCAAAAATATTTTCGACGCACTTCCTCTAAACTTATTTGTTTGAAAGAGATAAAATATCAATAATAGTAAGGTTTAGCGATTTCTAGCCAAATATTTCGATATCGCCAAGCTGAGTTCAATTTGAAAGATTTCTTTCTGACACTTTATTTGGAGATATTTCACCAAAAGCCGACAAACTTGAGATAGTCTGCGAGATTTTGGGGATAGCCAAAGTAGTCATTGACCACACACAGACTTTCAATGAATTGAATGCATCCATACACCTCAATGTATTTAAAGTCATTTGGCTCACCCTGTAAATAAATTCTCAGTCGATTGCTGTCAAAAAAAGATATTGAACACAGTTAGATATTACAATAATTCTAAATACAAAAGTTAAAAAATCTACGGGTTAAAGTTTTAGAGTTATACAAAATACGAAATAATTTTTGGCGCCAAATTTGGCGATATTTCGGCGAAACTCGTCAATTTCGACGACATTTGGCGAGATTTTAAGCATGAACCAAACAATGACAGATTATCGCCAAATTTGGCGATATTTCGCCAAAACTCGCCAAGAACGATGACAAATGGCGTTACTTTGGGCATGGACCAAATGACTGACAATCGCCAAATTTGGCGATATTTCGCCAAAACTCGCCAAGGTCGAGGACAGACGGCCAGATTTTGGGAATGTACCAAACAATGACTGTCTACAGTTGTATTATATTGAAGATGTCCATAGACATTAAAGTACTGAAATTCTTTTCGGTGGACCTGTAAATAAACTCTCCAGTAGATTGGAACCAAAAATCGAGATGCACAACTAGATGTTACAACATTCTTATATATGAAATTTCATAATAGTTTTTGAGATTTGAGAGTTAAATATGCACACACGTACACCAAAAGTCGCCGAGCTTGGCGACTTTTGGCATGGTTCTTGAGGGAGGCACGTGACCGTGGTCGGACCATTACCTAACTTATGTGGTAGGACGGTATTGTGCTTGAAATGGATTAATGCCCCTAAAATTGCCATTGACCGTAATGTATTGGAAATATTTTGAGTGTTCCTGTAGCAGAACTATAAATGATAAAGACACTTTTTTTAATGGAGAAATTCATTTTCTAACTCTTTACAGCATATATCATTTCTGAGTCGTTTGAAATAGCCCAATACCTCTAAAAAATACTTTGATGAATTTCGGCCCATAGAGCGTAATGTATTTCGAATCTTTTGGGCGGTTCTGTAGATAAACTATCCAGTCGAATGGAACCAAAAGAGGACGTGCACAACTAGATGTTACAACTATCCAAAATATGAAGTTTCGACCTTCTACGCCTAATAGCTTTTGAGTTAGGCGAGTTTAATGAATTTCGGCCCATAGAGCGTAATGTATTTCGAATCTTTTGGGCGGTCCTGTACATAAACTATCCATTCGATTGCCACCAAAAGGGGAGGTGCACAACTAGATCATAGAACAATCCTAAATATCAAATCTCAACATTCTACGACCAATAGTTTTTGAGATATGCGAGTTACATACATACGTACGTACGTACGTACGTACGTACAGACGGCATGGAAAAACTGGCCACAGTAGACTCGCCGCTGGTCAAAATGAGTTGCAGACGCGTTAATATGATCGTGCATGCTAGCCTACGATGAGATGCATCGAAAAAAAAATTTAAATTAAATTTAGATGTAGTCAAAATCGGTTTTTTTGTCGAAATTTGGCCCCCAAAATTTTTCGGGATCTCATTACTTCCTTATACTACGTACAAGGAAGTAAAAAGTGATTATTACCAGGTAAGTTAAAACTGCATTTTTCAACCCAGATTGCTATGTGATTACGATTCCTCATTGTGTGCCCTATCACCCCTTAAAGTTTTGCCCAAGAGTTTAAATTCACCCATCTAGTCACCCTAGATTCACCTAGACACACCCTGGTATACCAATTCTGTATGGGTGTTTAGCAAGACAATCATGTCCACTCTCCAGACGAAAGGAAGCTACTGCGATGGATCTATGGGAGTCTGAGATTTTATAAACAGATTCCCCCTCACTTCTTGCTGTTGAATTCTTCTAATAGTTTGGCATTACAATTTTTTCCCGTAGTATTTTTTATGATTCTTTTAACTGATGAGAATAGTACTTCACGATTATTTGATTGCAAAATTTCCGTTCCTTATTTAGCTAATTTATCAGCCCATTCGTTACCAGTTATTCCTACAAGACTTGGGATCCACTGCGAAACAACAAGTTATCCCTTTAGAAGCTAGACGATTAAGAGTTTTTCTGGAAGAGTAAATAGCTTTTAACTCCGCGACATTATGTGTAGGGACGTTGAAATTTCTTCTACTTCTTTACTTGTGAAGAGAGCTTTTTACTTCCTTGTACGTAGTATAAGGAAGTAATGTGATCCCGAAAAATTTTGGGGGCCAAATTTCGACAAAAAATACGATTTTGACTACCTCTAAATTTAATTTTAAGAATTTTTTCGATGCATCTCATCGTAGGCTAGCATGCACGATCATATTAACGCGTCTGCAACTCATTTTGACCAGCGGCGAGTTTATTGTGGTCAGTTTTTCCATGCCGTCTGTACGTACGTACGTACGTATGTATGTAACTCGCATATCTCAAAAACTATGGGTCGTAGAATGTTGAGATTTGATATTTAGGATTGTTCTATGATCTAGTTGTGCACCTCCCCTTTTGGTCGCAATCGATTGAATAGTTTATGTACAAGACCGCACAAAAGATTCGAAATACATTACGCTCAATGGGCCGAAATTCATTAAACTCGCATATCTCAAAAACTATGAGGCGTAGAATGTTGAAACTTTATATTTCGGATTGTTGTAACATCTATTTGTGCACCTCCCCTTTCGGTTCCAATCGACTGGATAGTTTATCTACAGAACCGCCTAAAATATTCGAAATACATTACGCTCTATGGGCCGAAATTCATCAAAGCGTTTTTTAGAGGTATTGGGCTATTTCAAACGACTCAGAAGTGATATATGCTGTAAAGAGTTAGAAAATGAATTTCTCCATTAAAAAAAGTGTCTTTATCATTTACAGTTCTGCTACAGGAACACTCAAAAGATTTCCAATACATTACGGTCAATGGCAATTTTAGGAGATTCATCCATTTCAAGCACAATACCGTCCTACCACATAAGTTAGGTAATGGTCCGACCACTGTCACGTGCCTCCCTCAAGAACTATGCCAAAAGTCGCCAAGCTTGGCGACTTTTTTGTGTACGTGTGTGCATATTTAACTCTCAAATCTCAAAAACTATTATGAAATTTCATATATAAGATTGTTGTAACATCTAGTTGTGCATCTCGATTTTTGGTTAAAATCTACTGGAGAGTTTATTTACAGGACCACCGAAAATAATTTCAGTACTTTAATGTCTATGGACATCTTCAATATAATACAATTGTAGACAGTCATTGTTTGGTACATGCCCAAAATCTCGCCGTCTGTCCTCGACCGTGGCGAGTTTTGCCGAAATGTCGCCAAATTTGGCGATAGTCAGTCATTTGGTCCATGCCCAAAGTATCGCCATTTGTCATCGTTCTTGGCGAGTTTTGGCGAAATATCGCCAAATTTGACGATAATCTGTTATTGTTGGTCCATGCTTAATATCTCGCCAAATGTCGTGGACATTGACGAGTTTCGCCGAAATATCGCCAAATTTGGCGCCAAAAATTATTTCGTATTTTGTATAACTCTAAAACTTTAACCCGTAGAATTTTGAACTTTTGTATTTAGAACTATATTATAATATCTAACGGTTTTCAATATCTTTTTTGACAGCAATCGACTGGGAATTTATTTACAGGGTGAGCCAAATGACTTTAAATACATTAAGGTGTATGGATGCATTCAATTCATTGAAAGTCTGTGGTCAATGAATACTTTGGCTATCTCCAAAATCTCGCAAACTATTTCAAGTTTGTCGGCTTTTGGTAAAATATCGCCAAATAAAGTGTCAGAAAGAAATCTTTCAAATTGAACTCAGCTTGGCGATATTGAAATGTTTGGCTAGAAATCGCTATATCTTACTATTATTGATATTTTATATCTTTCAAACAAATAAGTTTAGAGGAAGTGCGTAAAAAACATTTTTGATTTAATAGACGTGCAAGGAAGTCATGTGTTGGACACATCAGATTTTTTAATCCAGGATGAATCACATCATCGTTTTGTTTGTTTCCCATTTTGTATCGAACTGCGAGTGCCATTGTGTTTGTGCTTGTGTTGTACGATATGAATTGATGCGATAATTTGAAACGGTAATATAATACAAAAACGGGTGGTTGTGCTGGAACAGTGCTCCAAAGAATGTTCCAGCAATAAAAAAAAAATATTACAAGATGTTGCGGCTTCCATAGCTGAAAGGAAGAAGACAAAATATGGAGAGATGCCTTTGGTGAAGGAATTTTTAAGGGATTTTAAGCCACATTCTCGCGTTACATATGGAGTAAAACACCCCAACCTTCAGATCATCAGAGTGGCAGTTTTCCGTAATAGGATAGAAGGAATAAATATTCCATTCTATATGATTTTGAAAAATATTTTGTGCAACTCTTAATGGAAAATGCTTCAAAATTTTGTCTGTATATTTAAATGAAAACTCTTAAAGACAAAACTTGAATTTTTTAATAGGTTGTGATTTAGCAGAATATATATGTTCAAACGTTCAACTGAAATCAATAAATAATACATGCTATAGGTCGAGGTTTATTTTACTTAGGGGTCACGCTGGCTTTTTTAAAGTTTCGCCAATCCATTCGCCAAATTAGACTTTGCGGTATATCATTAAGAAATGCAATTGCCAATATTTACGCCAAATCGTATTTTCTTTCGCCAAACTAATTTTATATCGCAATTTGAACGTTGGCGATCGACAGCGCGACCCATGCTTATTACTTTTGGAAATTAACATATTTTTTAAACGATTTTAAAACAAACTAGCATTCATAGTTCCCATGTTGAAATTATTTAGTTTTCATTGCGTTGACAATTATAAGCTTTGAAGGGAAGTTCACGATCCCAATTCGCTTAAAATAGTTTTTCTAGATTAACTAGTTTGACTTCTCTTCACAAATAAAATGATTCTCTGCATGATGCACTGAAATATTAGAGTATGTTATTTCAAACAAAATCTTCCAAATCCGAAGAGTATCCGCAGAGTATGCATTTCCGATTTCAGTATCTAATAAAAATTGAGGGAAAGATTAAATATACTGAGTGTAGGGCGATTTTTCTCAAAGGTTTTCCTAGCGCCCGTTGTAATTGACACCACAATGGTCTTTATCTTCAAGTAAAGTTCATATTTGCAAAAGAACTTATTGGAGATATAGAAACTACTGATTAATATTTTATTTATAGGTTTCCAGAATACCCCACATTTTGTTCACAAAGTGTGCAATATATGGGATAGAAAAGCCTGTTTCACATTTTGAGATTTTTGTCATAATTTTTTTGTAATCGGATGTACTGGGAATCAGAAGGGACAAAAAAAAGTCTTGTGATGGGAATTAGTTTTCAAGTGCCCCATTGCGACCTACTATCCCATCATTTAGGTCCCGTTATCGACGAAACAGACTTCCCCTCACTAGTAAGCAGGGGCGTGGGCAGAAATTTTTCATGGGGTGGTTACGACTACTGCAACTCACATATATGCATACATTTTGTATGTTAAAATATTCCTCAAGGGGGTTTATCACCCCCTAACCCCACCCATTGGCTACGCCCCTGCTAGTAAGGCAACTACTGTTTTTTCACGACAACCACTGCAATTGGAAACTGCGCAGCTGCCTTATTAAACTATGACTACGCCAAGTAACACTGCGCTCGATGCTAAATTTGTAATTTTCAAAATAGAAATATTCTATGTATTTTTGTGGTGTTTTTTATTAAATAAAGTTGAACAGTTATTTACAAACTGTAATTCAATTATTCAATCAATGCAACTTCTGGTGGTTTTACATGCATTATTAAAATAAATTGTAGGTATTTGAGAAGGACTTATTATTCTCAAGCCAATAAAATTTGTAAGTATTCATTTTAAATCCTCATTTTTTTTATTCAAAAAGTTTATTAAAGCAATCATAAATCTATTACCATCTCTACCTCAAAATGCGAATGTTTGATTAATTCCATCAAATTTTGGAGTGTTTTTGTGTACTCCTATCACTCTTTCCTGTGAATTGTTCACGCTGCTGATAGAAAAGAAACACTTGTTTTACCTGAAAATTATCTGCAATTTAACAAACAAAATTTATAAATGAAGAACACACGTTATCTGCAACATCTAACTGACACTTTGAGAGGATTATAAAAATTTACCAGTAATTGCTAATTACCAAACTAGCCTGAAACAAACATTTGTTTTCATAACCTAAGTAAATTTTCAAAACTGGTTTAGGGTATAACAGAATATTGAAAATTTCTTAGTTCTTGTGTTGTCATGGTGGCGATCCCAGTAATTGTAATCAATAAAATATTTTCGCTGCTGTGATTGACAATAAGTATTCCAGTAATTGGCTCCTAAGAAATGAGCGAATGAAAACCCTTTTTAAAAAGAACTGCAAAAGTATTTTATTAAATGATGTTATTTTACTCATATTAAATTCATTTGAAAAACCAAACAAAAATACTAGACGATATTGCAAATTAATAATAATAATAGTAATAATAATAATAATATTAATAATAATAATACCGCTTTCATATACTATAAAAGGCTTGAGTAGGATATTATCATGGAATATATTATGCAAATACAAATACTTTTCAGTTTTCAGAGAATTAGAATCAGAAAACTATAAAAAATGAATCTAATTAAAAATGCACTGAACAGGAACACTTTATGTATAGAAATATATTATGCAACTATCACCTGATACAATTCAATATAAATTAATTTCAAAAAAGAAATATAAATCAAAATAAAACAGGTTGAACAGATGAAAATGGACTTATCTACATTGCAGCATTAAAGCGGGTACTGAGACACAGAATTTATTTAGAACGGAGTTTAAAATGTCAAATT
Source organism: Cheiracanthium punctorium (assembly GCA_038373885.1). Lineage (NCBI taxonomy): Eukaryota > Metazoa > Arthropoda > Arachnida > Araneae > Cheiracanthiidae > Cheiracanthium > Cheiracanthium punctorium. The sequence goes on from JAWZYV010017734.1 coordinate 20,690, forward strand.
ATGATATTTAAAATTAATAATATTCTTCTATCAACGGTACACACAAAAAATATATTTATTTACTATCACATTTCATAGGTCCAAAGTAAAATATCATTAGCTGATGAAAACAATTTATTCAAATGCAATAACTCTTGAATTTACTTCAAGCTAATCGTATATTCAGGGTTATTCAGAAATCTTGCAAAATATTTTAGGTCAGCGGTTCTCAACCTTTTAACGTCGCACCCCCCCCAACAAAGGCTAACTTAGTTAGGCGCTCCCCCTTTCAGGTTTTTCAGCATACATTCAGTTTTTTAATCTTTAATAATGAACATTTTGTCGAACTTTCAACAAAAATTTGAATGCGCATTTTAAGCGAAAACAGATATACTTTTGAGTAAAAATGGGAATAAATAAGATGATTTTTTAAAAACATGCATCACTACTTGCTCTTTGGTTTTTCTCGCCCCCCCCCTTAGGGGAGGCGCCTCACAAGTTGAGAAACGCTGTTTTAAGTGGTGATAGAAGAGCTCATGTTTCGAAAGAACCAATGTAGAAACCCTGGTCTATCCCCAACTGTTTTCCCACTATTAATTTTAAAAACTTAATAAATCCCTCATTTCTGAAGTTTCTGAACACGCCAGACAAACAGTAACCCATTATTTATGAAGAGCAGAAAACAATCTTACAAAATGACATGTGTTACAATTTGTAGATATGATGGCGAGTTGCAATTAATGAAACTAAAAAAATGCAAAATGAAATATTTGCCAACAAATTTAAATGCTAATTCTTGAAATATCGTACAAGATAAAATCAGTAAAATTTACTCAACAATAGAGATGGGGAAAAGCGTTATTTTCAAAGAACAATTGTTCACTGTTCCCGTTCTTTTTTAAAGAACAGTTCTTTTTCCTGTTCTTTTGAGAACAGGTTCTTTGATTTATCGTAGCTTTATTATGACTATTTTATTCAATTTAAAAATGAAAATATACGTCCTTTTTAACATGTATTATGCTTTAATACAATTGCAAAATGTTTAAAAAAACTTTGCAACCAACATACTGGCTTTCTTTAATCAAGTATATTAACAGTAATTTTTGGTAAAAATATTTTAATTATATTAACGTTCTATAATATAGTGTTAAATATGCACATATTTCAAAAATCAAAATTTTTTCTGTGCTTTTCATTAACTTTTGTTATCCTTACTCATAGCATGTATGTAAAAAGAAATGGAAAAACTTCAATTCTAGAGAGAATTATTTAGGCCAGGCCTAATTTTCGATTACTTACCTGAGTGATACAATATTGCTTACATGAGTAAACAATATTTGAGTCTGACAGCTCCTAAAATGACATAATATTCATAACTGTTTATTTTGATTAGACTATATTGCACAAAGCTTTGGAAGCAGCGGAATCAATAACTTTAAAATCCGTCCAAACAAAAGATTTTTTTTCTATCCATGAGGAAAAACTATCCAAACATAAGCATAACTAAGAGTTGTACCAGTAACAGCGCAAAGGAATGATCTGTTTCAACTAATCCTTGAACGGTCTGATACAATATGCCACGTGACTGCATACCCTTTTGTTTTAGTTTTTTCTTCTTCAGCACTTGCAGTAAAAGAGCTGACGCACAAGAGGAGCGACCGCTGAAGCTGAAAATCTGCAATGAAATCCTCCACCCCCTCCTTTCCTAGCTATTCCCAGTCCACACCATAAATTTCATGATAAAGCGAAAGTAACGCAAGACTTTGACCCTGGATAATGTGCCAGGGGGTCGTCGGGAAGTACGTTACCTCGGGCACATAATATCCACATTATCACAATGCACCTAAGTAACGCAAGCTTTGACCCTATAGTCGTAACTCTTGGAGGAATGGGAGGGGGGGGGTGTAGAAGTTTTTTTCGGACTTTCAAACATTTTAATACAAAAATAATAATGATAAAAAAACTCAAAATACTATAAGAGTGTTCACTATAACGAACGCTGGAGAGAGAGCACCCTCTTCAAGGCCGTACCCAGGGGGTCTGGTCCCCCCTCCCCCGAAATTTAAAATTTTGTTAACAAAATAATAAAGTTGAAGTCTTTGTGAAAAATTCAGCCTTTTTCTTTCGTTTGGTCCCCTCCGAAATTTTTGTCTGGATAATTTTTTCCTGGATACGGCCCTGACCCCTTGTCCCCTATCTAAGCACTCATGCAAGACCGTACCCAAGGGGGTGAATCAGAAAGTCTGCCCCCCCCCAATTTTAAAATGTTGTTAACAAAATAATAATGATGAAGTCGTTTGCTGAAAAATTCAGCCTTTTTCACCGTTCGCTCCGCCTCTTAAAAAATATATATTGTTCCAGGTCTAGCTCCAAGAGGTTATGGATCTGGCTCGGGTTTAAAAAAAAAAATCCTTCTTTGGCTACAACTACAAATAAAAATATATGTATCGGGCTCCAGCTTAAAAGATATGGCTTTTGTACCAACGACAAACATTTTTAGCTCTAATTCAAAATATTAAATAAGTCCATCTCAAGTAAAAAAAAAAAAAAAAAAAAAATCCTTGTGTTGCCTTCAGGTTAAAAATACACGGCGTGGACCTGCCCATTTCCAATGGGGGAGCCCACAAAATAGTCGATACGCTCTTAGAGCTTAAAAAAGAAAAAAAAATGTACAGTTTCAGCTTTAAAAGTACATGCTCCAGCTTAAAAATTAAAGACATTCCGTTTAAAAAGCTGTAAGTATCAGGCTCAGTATTGCTCCGACTCCGATTTAAGAAAATGAATACGACTTTGGCATATAAAATTACATGGCTCCGAAAATCCAGCTTAAATGGCTTCAGACCTGGGCCATACCCAGACAAAAATTTCAGGATATATCCCCCACACCCAATTTTCAACTTATGTAGCAAGATTTTTAATTTTTTTTTAACTATTGCGAAAACATTTCGTTCATTTATACATCACTGCAATTCATACCCCTCACCATCCCCCCACCCCCACCCCCGCAAAAAAAATTCTTGCTACGTCCCTATATAAATACACCATATACATATAATGTAATAACGTCGAGGGAGAGACGTCCAAACCCATAGGACCCCCCCCCCTTTCTAAGTACGGCCTTACTTCTGACTCCAAGTCTACAACTTAGACCCTGTATTCAGCTCAGAACGGAATTAAAGCAAAAGACAGATCAAAAGAACACCTTTCACCCCGTTCACCAGAGAACACTTCGTTTACTCCGTTCCCAAAAGAACACCAGCTCTCTCCGTTCTTCGAAAAAACACCAGCTCTCCGTCTTTCTCCGTTCCGCGAAAGAACGCTGAACTAGGTGGTCCAGCTCTCTAGCCGTGATCAAAGAACTGGTTCTTTTTCAGCCAATAGGAGAGGTCTCCTCGGAACAGGTTCTTTTTCTGCCAAAAGGAGATGGCTGAGAGCGTATGAAGGGAAGGCGCGTTTTATATGGAGATAGTGTAATGCTTATATTATTGTTTGACGTTGATAAAATATTTTTTTTCGATTTATTTGTGTTTCAGACTATCATTTTCTTTATTATTAAATTTTTTACTTTGATTGAAATTGAGTTGATTGGCTGGAATAATAAAAATTGACGAATTGTTTTCCTGTGAGTGCATTTCGTATTGAACATATAAGAAAGTTTCTTATTCTTAGCCCGGGTCCACTCTAAAATTATGGTAGGTTGGGCTAAAAGTTCTATCCCCCCCCCCCAGATAATCATCATCGTTATCATTATTTCTCAAAATAGCTAAGATTCTGCAATTACTTAGAATTTGATAATGCTAAAATTGTGAACTTCTGTCCCCACCATCAGATACGTAGCCAAGGTGTGAACAGGAGAGGGGGTAGGAGGGGGGGGGGAGGGGTCTGGTCCCCCAGAATTTAAATTTTTCTTAGCAAAAAAATATTAATCACGCCTTTTAATGAGAAATTTCACCTTTAAGGCATTTTCCAAAATTTATTTTTACAACGATCTTGCCTGCCATAAAATTTTGAAGTGTCGGACCTTAATGAACTGAGAACATGTTTTTGCCGTGATCACTGAACAGGGTGTTCCCGTTCTTTCTTGAGAACAGGTTCAAAAGAACAGGATGTTCATTCTTTCCCCATCTCTACTAAACATTGGCCGCCCATTCTGATAGCTTTCGAAAAAGATTACATTGAACTATATCGGTTGCCTTGTTCAGAAGATTCAGTTTTTTTTTTCGCTGCAGAGTTGGGCAGTATTGCAAATACATGTATTTGAATTACATTTTCAAAATGCACTTGTACTGTATTTTGTATTTTCACTCGTAAAAACAAATTACTTTGAGAATGTATTTTAAAATACATTTTCAAAGTATTTTGTGTTTTCAAAAAACAGACAAACAAACAAAAAAATTTTTGTATTCTGACACTGAATTAATTGTAACACCGCAGATTGCCTCTCTTCCAAGGCCGTACCTACCTATATATTATTCTATACCTTCTATATATTCTATACCTACACATTTGAGTACGGACAACATATTCTAACTATCAATTTAGCTGTTACTCACTACTAGATGGCACTGCTAGTTGGCATTATTACTTTAACTCGCCATTAGATGGCAATGCATCTCACCAACTTCTTGACCGGACAATTGATCTCTATGAAAATTGATATACATAGATTCTTTAAAACGGAGAATATTTTCGTGTTATCCATTTTGCTATAACTCCGCATTTCATTCTGCTGCAGCACATCATTTCTTTAACTCGCCACTAGATGGCACTGCAACGTATCAACTTCTTTCTTAAGCTCGCCGCTAATTGCCCCTTGCAGCATTTAAAGACTGTTCAATTGATCGATATGAAAACTGGTACAGATAGATATTTGAACACGGAGGATATTTTGACGTTATCCATTTTGCTATAACTTACCACTAGATGCCACTTCGGTACTTTTCCGTTATCTCGTCGCCAGCCAAATTTGGCGACTTTTTTTGTCGCCAAGTAGCTACGATGTTTTTTGGCGACTTTTTTTTGTCGCCAAGTAGTTACGATGTTTTTAGGTGATTTTTTGTGTCCGCAATTACCTACCGGATACTTATTTCGCCTTAAACATTTTCAATGCCTAAAAAACAAACATTTTAACAGAAAATACAAAGTTAAAAATGCAAACATACAAAATACACTCACCATTACATACAACAAATCTCAATAAATGTTAAATGCTTATATGAACAATACATAAAACGTATTACTGTTCTAAAACTAAAACGATAATTTTCAAACCAATGAATATTTTAAATATCGACACTACATCTGCAAGACCTCACTTTACATTCGCGAACAATACGACAGCGAAATTACCTACGGGATTCTTTTTTTAACAAGTTAATTGACTCACCGAGCATATACAAGGCGGTTTGACTGCTATACTAATTGCATTCAGCATTTTCTATATCCTGAAGACTCTACACAAATCGAAATAGCGGCAATTCTACACAAATCGAAATATTTTAAAACATACTCACATTTTCAGCTTCTTCTTGCAAATTTAAGAGGCGTCAATTCGTCAAAGGAATGAATATAATTTTACTCTTATACTTACTATTCATTAAATTTAAAATCTTTTACGGTTTTAATTCCAAAGGTTTCAATTCGAAACTCCAACTATCGAAGACACACAATTTCAAAATACACGTGGCGGTTAAATTTGGCCCTATCCGGCTCAATAATCTGGCTCGTTATTTAGCCATTCAAAACTACACGACAGCTGCATCTATACGATAAATAGGCATTCAAACTTTACAAAACAATTCCTTTAACAACTCTGACAAAAATTTATTTTATCTTCTACATTCGTCGCCACATTTCCTATTAATTCATATTTATACAAATATATATGTAAAAGCAACACTCACCTAAACTGAAATAAATACGGCTACACACGTTTGAGGAAGAATAATACATCAATACAACAACAGCATCGCGGAAGGATACAGAACAGACACAATCGGATTCCTTCTGCATCCAAACACATGCTCACGGCCTACGTAAGATTAATAAATCAAATAGGTGGACGAATACAAAACAGAAAAATACGCTATCCTTTGCTATTCAAACACAAGCTAACATACTACGGACACAGAAACAACGTTAGCCAAAAAAAAATAAAAAAATAAATAAATAAATAAAAACATAAACAAGTTCGCCGCATGATTCAGGATACACGTTTGCGTATGAATAAACAACACACTCGCAGATTAGTACAATCAGTACGCCACATTATAGATTTTACTTTCCTTTTGAAACAGTAGCGCTTGTACTACGCATTAAGAATCCGAGTTACCAAAAAAAAAATGAAGATCGCCGCGCGAACGAGGATGGGTAACCAGAAAATATTGTCGCCAAGTATCGCCCTCTACTACCGAGAAAAAATCGCCAAATTTGGCTGGCTCCGAGATAACGGAAAAGTACCGTCACTTCTAATAAACTAACTTCAGGACCGTCCAACTGATCGCCATAAAAATTCGTATACGTAGATATTGGAACAGGAAGAATATTTTCGCCCATCCGCTTTGCTATAACTCTCCTTCTGTACAGTCAACACTTGCTATGAAAATACCGTTCAGCTGATTTCGATGAAAATTGGTACTCACAGATATTTGAGCTCAGAGAGTACTTTTACGCTATCCATTTTGCTATGACTTACCGATAGCTGCCGATGCAGCATGCCAACTTCAAAATCGTTCGACCGATTAACTTAAAGAATTGGTACACTTACACATCAGTAGAGAGAATATTTTTTAGTATTCATTTGGGTGTAGCTCACCATTAGATGGCACTGCAGCACATTGTTACTTTAACTCGCCACTAGATAGCGCTGCAGCAATCAATTTCTTGATCGTTCAACTGCAGCTCTGAAAATAGGTATACATGCATATTTGAACATGGACATTACTTTCGCTATTATCCATTTTGCTATAACTCGCCCTTCGATCGCGCTGTAGCGTATTATAACTTTAATTCGCCACTAGATGGCGCTGAAGCGTATCTTAACCGCTAAACTGTCTGCTATGAAAATTGGTACACATACGTATTTGAACATGAGAGTATTTTGATATTATCCATTTGCCAATTAACTTGACAGTACATATGGCTCTGCGCCGAATCATCTTCACCGTTAAAACGATAGCCGTGAAATTCTATAATGCATGATTATTGAACACATATAATATTTTTGAACAATGGAAAAGAGTATCCACTTTTATAAATCTACTAGCTGAAGTACCCGTTCTTCGCACGGAATGAATGGACTTTTTGACATTAATATTTGTTGTGATTACTATTTATTGTAATAAAGAGATATAGCAAAATGGATATCGCGTTATGTTGTGTTCAATAATCATGCATACTGAATTTCAAGGCAATCGATTTTATGGTGCAGAAGGCGATGCGGCGTAGCGCAATCTAGTGGCGAGTTTTAGCAAAACGGATACGGCGAAAATATTCTTCGCATTCAGATATCGATGCATACGAATTTTCATGACGATCGGCTGAATAGTCCTGAAGTTCATGTGTTGACGCGACATCTAGTGTCAAGTTATAGGAAAATGGATCGTGCCAAACTCTTCCCGTGTTCAAATATCTATGTATACCTATTTCCATGGCGATCATTCGCACAGTCAAGAAGTGATACACTGCAGGGCCATCTAGTGGTTAATTAAAGAAATGATTTGCTACAGCGCCGTCATGTGGCGAGTTATAGGAAAATGGATAACGCCAAAATATTCTCATTGTTCAAATAGCTATGAGTACTGATTTTCATAGCCACCGTTTGAATGGTCAAAAATTTGGCCTGCTGCAGCGTCATCTAGTGGCGAGTTAAAATAATAATGCATTGCAGTGCCACCTAGTGGTGAGTAACATCAAAAGTAACACAGTTAGAATATATTCTTCGTGCTCAAATGTGTAAGTATAAAAAATTTTATGCCGACCGGTCGAACGGTATAGAAGTTGATGCGTTGCAGCGCTATTTAGCGGTAAGTTACAGCAAATGGATAGTGAAAAATATTCTCCGTGTTCTAATATCCGCGTGTACCAAATTTCATAGAAATTGGTTGGACGATATTCGCATAGCAAACGGCTAAACGGAATAGAATTCGACGTTCTGCTGCGCCAGCTAGTGGCAAGTTAGAGGAAAACGGATAGCATAAAAACCTTCTCCATGATAAAAGACTTAGGTGAACCAAATTTCATGGTGATCGGTGAAACGGTGCTGAGTTTTTCAACCTCCTACACACATACCAACATTCATTTTTATCTATAACCAGTCTTATTATATATACCAGTCTCAAGTAAAATCCAGTTTCAAATCTAAGCCTCGCCAAAGTGCCAGCATACGCCATTTTGCAAGAGTTTTTTCAGGGAATCATTCGAAGCATTGACTTAGCAGCAATCAAAGTGGGAAATGGTTCGACCGCCAGGCATTTTTTTGAAAAGTGGAATCCCTTAATACAGCCTCATTTTTTAAATTATCAACTATAACATGTTTTATTCATCGTTACCTCGATGTACTAAATGCGAAGATTTCAATTTTCTGAAATTTGGCGAATTTCCCCAAGTTAAATCAATGTACTCAATTGGCGAGAATTCTGAAGCTACATCGCTTGAAATGCCCTAATAACTGCATTATTTCTGCACGGATAGTTAAAATTTCATGCTGTATTCTAAGAAAACCTATACACTTGTTTTCAAAAATGCTATTCCCTTAAGCTCTCAGTAAATTGCGCCAAAAAGCCTAAAACTGTGCAAACCGCTAGAACTCACTTTCTAAAAATCGGCCTATCAGCCATTTTATTTTTCGCCAAACTAAAAAAATTTACATATTAGTCTCGGAAATCTTCGATCCTCATTGTTTTGCGTATAAAACATTTCATTCCTGCTCTCATTTCTTATGCGCACACGATATTATAATTAAAAAAATAACCTTACAAATATAAACTAAAAAAATCATTATTATTCTTTTCTTTTCACTTTAAGAATTTAAAACATTTTATTCGGCAAAATCGCCACACATGGCAACCAAGATGCTTATTTCACACACTTTTTTCACTACAGGGGTTACAATTACATAAAGCTTTCTGCGTGGAGAACATAAAAAATCCCTTAAATTCCGGGAACGGATGGACTTTCAAAGTTTTAAAGTGGACTATCATTTATTCTATATTATTTTACATATATCTGTGTAAAATTTCAGGCTGACAGGTCCATTTTTATGGAATTGTATACTACCCAAATCAACAAATTGACAAACAGAATTTGATTTTTATTTATAAGATTACCTACGCTTGTTTTTAAAAATACCCTCTCATTAAATTGCGCCAAGCCCTAGAATCATAGAAAATCTGACACACTTTCAGATTTTAAATACGCACTAAAGTGCTATATATAAAAAGAGTTATAATCCATGGGTCTTCCCTATTTTCGTTCCTTCTTTTATTAAGTTGAAAAGTGTATCATTATTCATGAGTGTGATTAAACAAAATTAAAATTGATATTTCTAACATCCTTTTTTCTGGATGTAATATATTAGAAATAGATGCAGAAAAGCTGCTCAGAAAAATGCACAATTCCAACTGAATGAAAATTTCAAAAACTTATACGCAGGTGTATTCATAACCCAAATAGCAGACGATTAAATTACGATAAATAGCGCCAAGCGTTAGAATCCTCCACAAAATCGGACATCAACCCCTTTTATTTTTCGCCCAATTAAAAAGTTGCACATTTATTTTCGGAAAATTTCCAAATTCTATATTTCTTTTGAGTATAAATCATTTCATTCCCGCTCTGATTTCACATGCACACGATATTTTAATTTAAAAACAACCTTACAAATAATCTAGTCAAAAAAAAAAAAAATCGTTATTCTTTTAATTTTACTTCAAGAGTCTGAATCATTTAATGAACTGCCGAATGTGGCAACCTATATAAGCTTAATTGTCGCTCAATGCACTGTGGGGTTACAATTACGAAATGGCGGAAAGCAAAAATTAGCCTTTTGCGATACGTTTTTATCGATATTTCCTAAAATAGTTCGAATTTTGAAAAAATCGCTTCGAGGTGTGTCGGGACCTGTCATGGAGAATTTCCGTTCAAAATTTGGTAGGTCTACGATCACCCGTTTGCGAGTTACGCGAGACACAGACAAACAAACAGTTTACACACATTGTTTTATTAATATAGATACCAGTCTCAAATAAAATCCAGTTTCAAATCTAAGCCTCACCAAAGTGCCAACATACGCCATTTTGCAAGAGTTTTTTCAGGGAATCATTCGAAGCATTGACTTAGCAGCAATCAAAATGGGAAATGGTTCGACCGCCAGGCATATTTTTGAAAAGTGGAATCCCTTAATACAGCCTCATTTTTTAAATTATCAACTATAACATGTTTCATTCATCGTTACCTCGATGTACTAAATGCGAAGATTTCAATTTTCTGAAATTTGGCGGATTTCCCCAACTAAAATCAATGCACTCAATTGGCGAGAATGCTGAAGATAGATCGCTTTTTTTTTGGGAAAAAAATTCTCTGAATAAAC